>JANHFL010005478.1:93512-162722 GCA_032468155.1 Oxyrhabdium leporinum
TGGGATTTGAACCGCTAGATTGAATCAGCAGAAGTGGCCTGCAGTTCAACACTCTAACCACTGCGCCACCTAGGCTTTGCAGGAAACTAGGGAGGGTCTCCTCTGCAATGCTTTCTACACCCATTCCTTCTGTGGATTGAAATGTATCTTATCCGGCTGTGGCCCAGGCCTTTCCTCCTCCTGTCTCCAAAGGGTATTCTGACAGATCATTGCAGAGATCAAGAAAATTTTGGAAGAAGATAAGCCTGAGCTTGTCCTGCACGGCTATTCTTATGTGCACGTAGAATAACAATGTCAAAGGAAGCATCTATTTATCTGTAAACCACTCAAAGGCATGCAAATAGGATGGGCAGAATAGAAATTTGATAAATAAGAAATAAATTTCAGAGTCACAGTTGTCAAGCAAACATCCTTGCCATCCTGTGCATTTTATGTATTGCATTTCATGCGTTATACTCTTTCACATTTGCAGGGAAGGAAAAAATTCCAAGCTTCTTAGTGTGGATCTTTAAAAAGGTACTGTATTGTTTATGCATCACTTAAATTTGAGCAATTTATACCATCATCCACCATTGTCTCAAGAGATTGCTGTCTTAAACTTTCCCAGTAGATGATGTCTCTCTTCGTTACTGTTAATTGAACTCTAAATCTGAAAGCTTCTTGGGGTATAAGGAAATAAAACTCTCGCTCTCTCTTTTGCTAATAGCTGGGGCCAACACTTGCAAAACTTCAAAGGGGGTTGTGAATCAAAGCTTTTCATCAGTGGGGCTGCTCGTCTGAGTTCTAATCTTTCATGCTTTCTAATGCAATAACATCAAAGGAATCCAAAGAGAATTGCAGCCGCTCCAAAGCAATGTTGCACACACTCACAGTAAAATAGTTAACAACCACCCCACAATTAAAAGAAGAAAACAATTATTTACATAAGTTATAGTTTAATACTCATGATTACTTCCCCCCCCCTTACAAAAAAAATCAGATTGTACAGTTCAAAAGTAATATCCAGTGCTCAAGGGACCTCTGGAAGAAAATGAAAAAGAATTAGGAAGTGTCTTATATATAAGTCTTCAAAGCCAAAGCAACCAATTTATGTTTCATTCTTACTTACTGAAATGTCATTTGCATATTTTATTATTCCTGTCATCTTGCTTGTTACAATCCATCCAAGGAATTCTCAAAGAACATTAAGTCCTACAAATAAATAAACTGTGAATGATGAGCAAGATACAAAATGGCAACAATTAATATCAAAAAGCTGACTTGTAAGGTTTCATTACACCAAAGACTTTTATTATGCTTATTATTATTTTTATTAGACAGCTGCTCTTTGGGTGGTGCCTCTGGGCAAAGACAATTTTGTGCTAGAAGAAATTAAAATGCCTTAAGTATCAGGAGAATGCTATTTCTAGTCTTTTATGAATAAAGTAGTGGAATAACAACTAGTTGGTATGCAGTTTTCTTTAAAAAATTATATGACAGCTCTTCGGTTGCGGAAGGGAAAGCAGAGGTGGAACATAATTTATCTAGACTTCCTTCTTTGCTGATAAGAATTTCCAGCAGGATTTTAAAAATGCCATCTAATACATTTCTATCAATATTACATATTTGATATATTAGGGCTACATGTCCCATAATTAATATGCTTGTCTAGCAAAGGCCATGATATTGCCTGCCCGTGGACTGGGACACAGAACAATAATTCTAAAACAGGAACAAAGGTATATACTGTACATCCCAATGTAAGTCTATGGTATTTAGCACAGAGTTCACAAGCCTTCGATAGTAGCATAGATGATTGATTATCTGGATATATCTTTAAAAGTTGCCAAGTGATTCGTAGCTTATTTTTGGGATGCATCAAAACATTATAAAGTAATCAGAAGAGAAGAAAGAAGGGGAAACATTCTTACTAGGAGAAAGCAAGCACCGATCATCACAGCTTTGATTTTTACATCAAGGTCCGCAGGTATCTGAATGCCAAAGTTGGCTGTATTAGTAAATATGTTATTGACAAATCCAGACCAATACTTAGAAATCTTGCCAATAGTTGACATATCATTTAAAGATTTTACCTGCAGGAAAGAAAAAAAAAATAGCATAGAAATTATTTGGAAAACTTCAGCTGTGTATTTCTGAAATATTTAAATAATTTCTCTAACTGTGATGAGTCCTACTAACATATTGTTGGTTAGCAAAGTAACAAACTGATATTTACTGAAGATTTTCTCTCTGCTTCGCCAAGGATATTCTAAGCATGCTAAGTGGTAGCATAAGTAAGTGGAAGGCCAATAAAATGGAATGCAGAGCAGGTGGAGGAGAGGTGTTGCCCTTGTGGAACTAAGAGTTTTTTCTATGGTTTGTGATTTGATGTTAACAGGATTGTTGTTTGTGATCCACCCTGGATTATGATCCATCAGATGGGAGGGCAGCTGTTTAAAATAAATAAATAAATAAATGTTGGGATGGGCAATCGGTCTTCCCAGGACTGTATCTGACTTCCAACCATACCGTCTGTGTTTTCTATAGCCTTTTGGGTTGCACTACCAAAGTTTATTTCCCTGTGTTTTGGAAACGAACCAGAAATAATGTGTATGCCTCAAACAGAAGTAACTTAATTTAAAATGAAAAACAAAACAAATATCTCAAATCCCAGGAAAACCAAAGAAATCATGGTCCAACCTATACATATGGTAAATAGGATTACCTCTGACCCTGCAGGCCTTAAGACTTGATTCTTTTCCCAAGCCTTTAGGTCCAAGTGAATGGAGTTTTGAATGTTGTATTGCAGTACATTTCAGTCTAGTTGACATTTTCTGGCTTTAGCTGGCGTTTAAAGCATTATGTGCTTTTTATATTTGTAATTGACTTTTCTAGTTATCCAGAACCATTTTTGTTGATTTGGGTGATCAATAAATACATACATAGCATGGACCCACTTTTCCTCATCATCTTAGTCCCTGTAGTTCTTGCTGCTTAAAACCATTAAGTCTGACCTCAACTACCACCCCTCTTTAATGTGATGGACAAGTAAGGGCAAGAATATTTAAAGTGATGAATACCTGGTGTGCCTAAAAATGTCATTTTCTGCGAAAAGCCTTTTCAGCTATGGTACTTCTGCAAATAACATTCAAAGACTTTCTAACTGTCCCATTAGCAACATGGATAGGCCATATAGAAATTGTATTAATACAACCATGGGCCAAATTTTTCTGAATTTGGAATTATCTAAACCTTTTGAACTAATGGCTGTCTTGTAAAAACTAGTTGCAATCATTGATTTTAGATTCACTGAAGAGGTAACGTATTTTTTGGAGTATAAGACACACTCCCCCCCCCCCATAAAAGAGGGTGAAAATGTGGGTGCATCTTATACATCAAATGTAGCCCCACTCACCCACTGGCCCCCACCCTTTGGCTATTTTCAGCCTCCACGGATCACATTTTAGACCTGTTCCAGGCTGCAGGGATTGCCACAGACCATCGCTGCCTTTGTGCCTCACATTTTTGGCCTCTGTTCTTCACATTTTTGGGCTCTGTGCCTTCCATTCTCAGCCTCCAAACACTCCATTTCAGCCCCCTTCAAGGCTGCGGGGATCGCAACAGCACATCAGCACATCAGCACATCAGTGTTGATCACCGCCTCCACACATCGCATTTTTGGCCTCTGTGCATCGCATTTTTCGCCTCTGCATATCCTGTTTTTGGCCTCAGCATGTCGCGTTTTCAGGCGCTTCTAAGTGGCGGGGATCAGTGGCAAGGCACGAAGGTGGTGATGGTCTGTGGCAATCCCTGCAGCCTGGAACAACTGATTGGGGGTATTCTGGGAGGCCGATTCACCTGCCAATCAGCTGCTCATGCTGAATCAGGCTGCAATAACGTGCTGAAGCTGACCAGGCTGTTTGCTGGTAGGTAGAGGCAGATTTTTTTCTTGTTTTCCTCCCCCAAAACTAAGGTGCATCTTATACATCGGAGCGTCTTATACTCCAAAAAAATACGGTACTTTCACTTAACTCTTCTGTTCTGTATCTTGGCAGTGTTAGTGTAGGACCCCCACATTCTAATCGTGTGTGTGAAAGAGAGAAAGAGAAAGAGAAAGAGAAAGAAAGAGAAAGAGAAAGAGAAAGAAAAAGACAGTGAGAGAGAGAAGCTTCCTTTTATTCACTTTTTCAAAGGTAGTATGTCAGGTCTCTCAGCTGCTCTGCAAATAATGGAACTATTCATACTGACTTTGTTGATAATATATTGGTATGAAACACATACTGTGGAGAATGGATATTGCCTTTACAGACCATCTAGAAGTATTAATGCGAGCAGAAGACAAGGAATATAAGAGTGACCTGCATAGAATTATTAATTGAAATTTACATTTATGGAAATCAGAGTTTTCCTGAAACCAGCATCATCCAGAGGATGTAGGTACTGCAACTCCCTCAATCTGTCAGTTTAGCCAAAGGCGCCCAACATGAGCATTCTAGATAACAAAATGCTGATTTATTTCACTCTCTCAAATTTCTGCCTGACATTTCTGATGCAGATCTGATGCAGATCTGATGCATATCACTGAAAACTCAAATAATATTGACAAAAGAACCTCAAAATCAACATCTCCAAAGCAACCGCATGTGATGTAAGGACCTGTGATCTTCAATACATCTTCATTATTCCCATTTCTGATTGTAAATATCGGTAGCAGGGGGTCCCATTTCTGCACAATGTAGCCAATTGTGGTTCCAGGAGGTGACTGAACTTCTAACTAGTATGCAATCAAAAATACAATTAACAGCATAACATACTTGATGCATATATTCATTTTTCATTTGTTTTGTTTTGTTCTTTAAATGGCACAGATACAACATGGGCATTCCCACCAAGCTTTGCATTCAGCCCTAATTTGGAGCTGAATCATTATATTTGGGGCTGAATCATTATATTTGGCTGCTTATTAAGCTTATTATCTTAACAATTAGAAAATCTCTTGAGGTTTTACAACGAAAACATAAAACTATAGTTAAAACTGAAGAAATTAATACAATTAAAATACATTAATGTATGACTGAAGATGAAAATCAATAAGCACACATGTACTAATTAAGAATTTTGCTAATTAATGTAATTTAGGTTAATTACATTAATTTTCCTAGTCCCACCCACCTTTATTTTATCTCTTTTCAGTTTCTGGAAGAAGAAACTCCAGGACCAAGTGGGCCTTATTTTAAGGCATAATCTATTATTTATAACTAATCAGAGAATACCTGTTTGTTCCATTAATATGAAATATCTGGAATTTTCTTAGTATTTTACAAGCTGTTTAGCCAATGTATATTCACTGACACATATGCATATATAGTTATATTTTCAATTTCTCTTCTTATATCATAAGTTCTTTCAAGACAGGGATGCTGGGTGAGGGAATATGGTTTTATGCTATAAAGTTGATGCTATATACATGCTGCTATTGTTATTGATTGTAATTAACATCACATCACTCCTTAGTGGGATAGAATCACATGTGGACTGCTGGGCAAAGAAATTATGGAAGAAATAAAACCGGGAAAGAATATCTCTAGAGATCAGAAGGCTTGCAGGACATTTATGAATTTTTTTTTTCAATCCCAGCCCTCTAAAAAAATCTGTATTGAACTGAATTGTTCTGAATTGAGTTTTTAATAGAATGTACTTCCAAATTCAAAAGAATTTCCTCATCAAAGTATGCTATAAATTCAAATTAATCCAGTTACTCTTTGATTAAACATTACAAACCTGTTGAAGATAGCATGGAAACCAACAGCTACTACATCTTAAAGGTCTGTTCACAGTGATCACTTCTTGACCAGTATTATCTGTGATTCTTATGGTGAAAGACCGTAATGGTGCACAGAAGTTCCGATCAAAGAAACCATTTTCTTCCACAGCATAATAAAGTCTTTGTCCCATGTGATTTTTTATCTCATATTTACTGCAGGTTTCAGTGCCGAGTATAACTATAGTCAAAGGGATAGACATTTTGAACAATGCTATATTTACATTTAGAGCCAAATCTAAGCTTTTTTAGATTAGATGTCTCAACTACCAAATAGCCTACATACAATGAGGTTATATTATTAGCTCTGGATTCATTCTATTAGCACAAATGCTATTCCAGTTGTGTGCAGTAGTTGATGTTCCTTATACAATAGACTGCAGCACAAGGATTATATCAGCATCACATGGAACTCTGTAGCCTAATATTTTATTCTGCTAAATATCACATAGGATACAACTCTTTGAGATTTACATGAGCTGATTCATTCAAGGAATGCACCAGCATATTATTTTTTTCAAGATTGCTTGGTTTTAGTGAGAGAAAAGCATATAGTTAGTTCTGTATGCAAACTATGTGACAAAACCAACCATCTGCTTAAAACTTAACAAATGCAAAAAGTTATATGATCTGGAAACAGACAAATTTGGCCATCTTCTATTTAATATAAAAATCCAGATTTCAAATACCTTGAAGAAGTTCCACTTGCTGGTGAATAATGATCTGATCCAACTGTTCAAAATTGAAGAGGTAACTTGAGAACACTGAAAATCTGAGAACAGTTAAACAAGTTCATATTTATCATCTACCTGTACTGTGTATTGCACAGTGTAGTAGAAATTCAATAATGTGAACTACTTGAACTAGAACTAAGCCAAATCTGCATAGGGAGAGTCAAAAAACCTATTTGAAAAAATATGTATGTTGGAAATATTTACAGCATCATTTCTGTAAGAATTCTGCTCATGTATGATGTGAGGAAAGCAAAAATGGAACACCTAAAATTAAGTAGGGCCAAACAGTAAAAAAAAACCCCTATAATGTCCTTCTATCGCCACATTATTACAAGTTGGTGGTAGTGAGCATGAGTCTTGAGTCTCTAGCTATTCTGATGAGGACTCCAATATTTTTTTTTTTAAAAAAAGAGCAGAACTAGATTTGTTTATTATGCTTCTTATAATTCTTACAGAAAACAATATTACATCAGGAAAACCTTCCTGGAGAAAAACCAAGAATATGCTACACAGATAAGAAAGCATGAAGTCCTGATCTTCCATTTAAATTGAAAAGCAAGTAAAATGTTACACAATAATTTCAGTTCTTGAAATGACTCCTGGACCTCTAAAACAGGAGATCATTCAGAAGCAACACATTTTTTTTAAACAGGACATCTTTCACAACACTGTCACTGACACAAACACTTTTGACATTGAACAAGTTTATTCCCTTCTTTCAAGATATGGAAAAATCCAAGTCCAACCCTCATTATTTAATGATAGAAGGTTTTGGAATCTGCTATTACTGAACAGGATTTCTAGCAACACTTTTCATGGAGTATTTGGAAGTGCTTGATCAAATTTAATAGTGCTAGGCACAGAGCCTTAGATCAAACTGCAGTGATGGTGTGACAGATGTTCTAAGGTTTCATAATGTGAATTTGATTTCACAAGTTAGGTCCAGCTGCAAATCAAAAGTTGCGCTTTGTAGAAAACTTCAAAACTAGCTTCTTTCATTCTATAAATCTGAGCTTGGAGCAGAATATTAGAGGGATTAGACCCCTTTTTTTTCTTTTTTTTTCAGAAGATAGATCATAACAAAATCATATAGTTCCTTAAACCTCTATTCCTTCATCATGAACTTTGCAATAAGAAAGAACATGGAAATAGTTATGTTGCTTCGTTAGAAAAAAAAGAGCTCCTGAATCAACAACTGGCATTGGCAAACTTCAATCTTGCAAGATTTACTTCACTATTTATAAGAACATCAGGCCAATCAGTTGTAAATGAATATTGGGCTGTCTCTTTTGACAACTGTTACATCACAGTTTCCTTGACATTTTGATGTATTTCCTTTTTGACCTGTTGTTTATCCCCTTTGGGTTTTGTTTTAGTTTTCATTAGTCACTTTAATAAATTAGATAGAAAAATTTACTTGTTTTTTTTTCAATTTTTTTTCAATATTCAAATTTGTTCCTGATTTTTTTTCAGACTAGAAAGCTACCGCATGAATTATAATCTCAATGGCTAGACATTTTTTCCTCTTGTTCTATTGGCTTTTACACTATGGCTTCTTCAAAAATCCACAACTGACTGGATTCACAGATCATAAAATGTCATAAAGCAAAGTTTACAAACTCACATTGGATGACTTTATTCAATTTGCTAAGCTAAAAGCTAAAATAAATCATAGTGCAATTGGTATAGCGATTAAGGCACCAGGCTAAAAATTGGAGGACTGTGAATTCTAATTCTGCCTTAGGCATAAAAGCTGACTGGGTGATTTTGGGCCAGTCACTCACACTTTGGCCTAGGAAGAAGGCAGTGGCAAAACACTTCTGAAAAACCTTGCAAGAAAACAGCAAGGGAGTCATTTCTGATGTGAAGATGCAGTCATTCACACACAGTTACATAGATTAAGCACAAATTAAGTAGCAAGATAGCTGTCCTTCATTATTATTGCCGCATTTTATTTCATTATAAGCAGAAGAAAAGGATTTCACATTATGCTAGCTTCTTTTGTTGCCCAAATTTTAATAATTGACTCTTCTGGGACTGCAGCATTATAGGCAGATCCCCAATATTTATTAAAAAAGAAATATTGCTATGTTCAGGGAGCTCTTTCCTTGCTTGAAGAAGACACGAGGGAAGAGAAAATACTTTGGAGAACATAAAACAGAAAGATACAAAAAAAACAGTAAAAGGACCTTTGAATCAAACTTGATCCCTAATAACTACAAGAATATCCATGCAATTTTCTTGGCAGCAATGGGAAAATTGTTCGCTATTGCTTTCTTCCATGAAATTTTATTGACTTTCCAGCCTAGATTACAGGTTTGGAGTTCCCTAGTAGTTTGCCAGCCAACCTTAGCCAGATGCTGCCATGAAAAAAAATCCAAAAACTAATCTTCCTGTTGCAGCCTTTTTCCTCATTACTGGGGAAAGTTAAAAGCAGTATAGGGGCTAATTTGCAGATCATATTTTATAAGCCATCTGCAAAATTCCTGAAAGAAACAGGCAGCACTTCCAGACATTCATTTTAGTCCACTAGTGGAATATTTACATATTGTTTAAATCAGTGGTTTTCAAACTTGGCAACTTTTAAGTGTTGTAGACTTCAACTCCCAGAATTCCCCAGCCAATATGTTTTCCCATCTCTTGGATCGTGTATATAACCCCTCGTCTATCATTTCTACTGACATGTACAATAAGTTTTCTTTGCAGTTTAACCACTTCATTTCTGATTTCTCTCAATTCTCCTCACATCCTCATTTATTAGCATACTACCTTCCTGCCAGGATTTATGGAGGTATTGGAAAGCAGGCTTGTTGCCATGGTAACCATGCAGCTTTTAAATCCATTCATTTATGTTGCAAAAATAAAAACATAGACATTTGCCCTGATGTAAATATCAGCATAGTTCTGGGGACGAAAAGGCTAAATCAGAAACTTTTTAAATTAGATTTTAACTTAGAGTGTAAGGCTTTTGGAAATTGAAGAGCCAGTTGTCTGGAAGAGCCTATGACAGGGATGTCAAACTCATGGTGTCAGGGTGGTGTCATGTGACGTATCACAACTTTTTCCCCCTTCGCTAAACCAGGGGTGGGTGTGGCCAGCACATGATGCATCTGGGCTGTAGGCTGCAAGTTTGACACCCCTGGCCTATGATGATTACACTGTAAAGGCAATTCCTGGACAGTTTTCAATTCTTGTAGATTAAGGATTAAAATAGATTTAATCCTTCAGTCATTAAATAATTAAGAGATAGACACCATTGTTGATCTACACAAATCTTTTGGAAAGTGTACCAGATATTTGTTGGCCTCACTTGTAAGCCACTATTTACAAGATTCAGGTACTCCACCTATTTTCATTAATTTGAGCCAAATGCGACAGAGAAGCAGGCCGGTGGTGCTGATAAAGGTGGTAGGGACAAGAGTAGTTTCATGTGCACTTTCCACTTTCATGTGGAAAGAAAAACAACACATGTCAGATAACAAAGAGCACAACAACTTAGCAGCAACCAGTCTTACACAAATACACAAAGCATAACAGCTATTTGTGTTAACATGAAATAAATTTTAAACAGTAGCTCATAATGCATCTACTATAACTTTATAGTTATTATCTGGAATGGGAACAGGACCTGTCTTAAGTATTCCAGACCAGATGGATAACTAGATGGAAGTCGGGTTTGTTTCCCGATTACGGTTGTTTCTGAAGGCTTTGCTTGCTCAGGAATGTTCAGAGAACCTGGAAGAAGATCTTGCATGGTTTTATTAACTGGACCTAGAGCATTTGCATGAAACAGAATGTTTATGTTAGGAATGAGAATGAATTTCCGTTTTAGCAATTATATATACCATTAAATGTAAAACCACATAGCATGATCATATATAGTTGTTGTTCTATGAAGGTCTGGAGCCAAGAAACTAAGAGTTGGAGCCACAAAAAGCATGCAGAAAAATAGGAATATTCAACATTTGTTTCCTCGGAATTGATCCACATGATGTTGATAGAAATATTTGTTATATTAAGATAAACCTACAACAAATCTTTGTTCCAAGAAATATAATTCCTGTACTGTTCTGAGAGGTTTATTTATGATTCGTATTTCATATTTCTTAACCACCCTTCTCCCTCAGGGGCTTATAAAGGATGGCATGAACATATTTTATATACATTCTTGGTAAGATTAGTAAATAGGACTGCCTAGGCTCCATCATGTAACACAATGAATTCATAAAGTTTTTTCCCAAAAAAAACTATTCCATCCCCCCCCCCCTCTTCCCTAGCTGTAGGAGCAAAAGGCGGCAATATAAAATATCCTGAACTTTAAGTTCTTAGCAGGATACAAATTCCCTCTTATGTTCCAAAGCAATTCATATACGTCATTTTTCATTCTCACTATATTTCAATATCTTGTTTACAGAACACATCATGGCCATGAAGTCAATCAGTTATCAACTATTTACATCACTGTCATCATACCATGATAATTACTGGCTTTCATCTTTACATCAGCATAATCAATAAGGAAACATGAAAGGACCTGTGGTCCACCTCTAAAGGACCACATATGGAGCAGGCATATGGAAATCTATCACCATCTACTAGTCAGCATCCTACATAACTCATTAAAAGTATCTAAAGTAACAAATCTCCAACTTTTTGTTTCTTCCTACTGATCTCTTATCTACATCATTATACACTGAGGACTTACATTTTACCTAATTTTTCCAGTTCATATTCTGGTTACCATTCAAACCTTTCCTGAATTAAAAATAAAAAGAGGTCAGGTAACTCATCTGAAGAGACCCTACATGATGATCTTTTTCATTCTGGACTGAAAAGTTAAATCCATCTTTCTTGCAGTTATAGACTAAAATGAATTTACAGTCCTTTATTTGAATGCGTGCATTGGTCCTTCATTCTGTAATTGTATTGGGATCTTAATTATTATTGCAACCACAGCTTTCCTTCAAGGCTTAAGACCACAGGAAGGAAAAAGAATCCCTTTGAATTTCTCTTTCTCTTTAAATATGCATAACTGGATTGTAAATATTTCATTGGTTCTCCTGCATCATGTTACCTCACTGGGTTGTGCTGTTGCCAAAACCTGTGTTACATGAATTACTGCAAGGTTTTATTAGTTAAAAGTTCAAGCAAAGTGGAGTCTTTCCTCTCAGACTTAAATTAACTCCAGAAAATCAAGAATCAGGTATACTGGAAATATTAGTGGAAAAATGAGGACGTTTTGAATCATGATTTGCGTTTTCTTAATTTGCAGATCTTATTTCTCTTTCTTTCTAGTCATTTAAAATATAGTAAACTGCAAATAAAGTAATTTAATCAAAATTTTAAAAATTGATATACAATTCATATTCCTTTGGTGTGGGATAGCTTCTTGGAGCATGATGATTTTGCTAACACAATTGAAATATTACATAGAGAAATTTCTGTTTTAGCACATAAATTAGAATATTCATTCTGCAGAATGTTTTTATAATAGCTACTTGGATTTTTCTTTTCTCCAGGAGGTTGACCATTTTCTTTCCATTTCACAAATAGTCCCTTTTTGAGAGAACTAGAAAGTGCCAAGATGAAAGTATTTTGATTTCATGGAGCAAGCAACAAAAATCATGCAGGCTTGAAGACTGAATTAATGAAGCATCTCATCTATGATTGTTCGATGATGGGAAGAGAGTGGAGTGAACTTGTTAGTATTTCTAGAGAATTCCTCTACCAAATTTTCACACATGCTATTTAAAGAGACTAGCTGCAAGTTGTAAGAGAGAAATTTGACTTCATTTTAAGTGTAACACTGTTTTTTTTAAAAAAAGAAAAGAAAAAAAGAAGAAGAAGGGGAGGATGGAGATTTGAAAGGCTTTTCAGCCAAGCTGCAATTTTCACCTTTAATGAGAAGTTAGCTGTCTCAGACTAAAGGGAAGACATGGCATGAACTACCCTTCAGTTTGATTGCACTCAATTGTCCTTCAGAAGCTTGTTAGCAGGAATTTTCTCAAGCATGTTTCAGAATGATCAGGAGTTGCTGACATGAGATTTCTCAGGTGAAGTGTGCTTGAAGGATGCAAACCTTTTTAATGGAAGCCTGACATTTCTGAGTTTTCCTCTTGTTGAATAAATAGCATCAATACATACCTGCAGACTAAAGCAGGCAGTGAAGTATAATCAATAAAAAATATCTATGAAGATGTATGCAGATTCAAATTTGTATATTATACTTAACATTCCATTCTATTCTACCTTCATTCAGAGCAGAAATTAAAATAGACTTTCACCTTCCCATTTAACATATTACTGATTGCTATATGAATATTATTTCTTTTTATACTTTATATATCAGCACTTACCTTGAGAAGCCATGAAGCTGCCTGGATCGCTTCTTCAAAGTAATCAGGGTTAAATAAAAAACAACAATGTGTTACCTGGTTGCAACAGGGCAGAAGCAGGATGGAAAAAGCACAGAATGCAGAAAGTTAAGATAATGTCTGTCTACTTCAAGTCAGGTTGCAAAAGAATAGCATAGAAATACCTTTCTTATATTACTGATTCCTGCATTTGTCTGGTATGAGCAACAGGGGGAGATAATGCCTGGAACTGAGAAAAAGAATTCTGCATCTGTGTGGATAATGAAAAGAAAGATGATGCATAAACAATCATATTCAACAAACTAGCTGTTGTATTAATGGCTGTGGGATTAAATTTCACTTGCATATCATATGCAGTATTTTGCTTTTACATTATCCGCTATCTACATCAACATTAAGATGCATGAATTAAAGAAAGATGATGTCACAATGTTTTCTATGGGAACAGAAGAAAATGTGCATGTATGATGGAGGTTTTATCTTCCTGACAGTCAGCTTTTATCAAGGGAGATTGTTCCTTGGCAGAAGAAAATCATACTCAGGAAACTGCTTGTTTGTCTTGCAATGGAAATAGAATTCAGATATGGAGATATTTCTTCAGAATCTAGAGACAAAATTATAAAACTAATGGTCATCCTAAAAGCATTAGGAAAAAATAACCTTGAGTTGCCAGTTTATATTTCTAACTCATAATCAAGTTGCCATGGTGATTGTGTCCACGTCTGACTCACACAGCCATGATTCACAACTATTAAGTGACCACAAAAAGGGCAATAGAAGAAAAAGCTGTCATGCAAATCTCAGCAGGTTGAAAGTCATTGTTATCTAACATTGATAGTTATCTATACATTGTCAAGCTCATTTTATGATGTCTTTTTAGTTCTTGCTCAAGATAATTACATCTAAATTGTATTTTCATATGGCTGATGGCAAAACTACAATTTAAGCCCTTTGCCCCCATTTATTCAGAGAAATAGCCTGTGGCTTGAGATTCATCCTTTCATATACTGAAAAATTCAGGACAAACACTAATTTTAATTTATAGAATTTGTTGGTACAAGATTCCACTTAAGATTGATGGATCCTTTACTTATGCCATACATTAGTATATGAAGACAGTTCAAAACATTTCTATGGAACATAAGATGTGTTGACTACACATTTTAATGATTAATGACAAATTAGACATTTTTACAGAAAACGAATATATTAGTAGGCCCCATTAAAAGAAAGCATGAAGCCCTGATCAATGTATAACTCTTTTAAGAAGGGGTTTCTCTCTCTCTCTCTCTCTCTCTCTTTCTCTTTCTCTCTCTTTCTCTACACACACATACACAGAGGTTAAATTTAATTCTATGGTTGAAATAGATGGGACATGATTTTATAATTATATTTCTAACCCCAAAAGAATATCATCTGGCACAATCTGAGCTATGCAGAACAGACTGAAGAATATACACTTTTTGGTCTTGCATATAGAAATAGGAAAGGAGACAATAGGGCTTTAACATGGCATGTAGAAACAAATAAAAAAGTCCTAGGCTTTTTTTTCATATTTATCAGTTTATTCTCTGTAAAAATGTTTAATAGATTTTTTTCCCCTTGAAAATCTGCTTCTTTTCCCCTCCTCTTTTTATCTGGACTTCCCCCAATACACCTTGAAAATCCCAATCTATAATCCGAGACTCCAGGTAATTACATTAGTCCTTTCTTTTCTTAGCTTTGCTCCAATAACTTGTACAGATTTTAAAAGGAGAAGCAACCTTTTTATGCCCCCAATAAAAGGAAGGCATTAGACAGTCTCTGTGTATGTCACCGACAGCCCTGTCCTTCCTGAAAAGATGGACTCTACATCTGCCTTATCTGACAGGCTAGCTGACTGTTCATCATTTTGCTTTATTTCTTCCTCTCTTCTTTTATTGTTCCTCTTCTTCCCTCCTTCTTTGATTAATAAAACAAAGAATTCTGAAGATGAGTCCCAATGAAGACCAAGTACTACAGACAAAAACAAGAAAGGTCTCATCTGCCAGGAACGAGAATTATGTTCCAGATCAGGCTGTTTTTGACATCAGGAATCCTAACATCTGAAGCCCCAGAAGGGGTAGAGTGGAGCAGCTGAAACCTCCATCTAATTCTCTATTGTAAGGCATACATTTAAAAGAGTTTGACAGATGGTTTAAATTTCTTCCTGCATTAAATGCTTTGGAAAAGGAAACTAAATTTAATAATAAATAAAAATATGGAATAGAACAAAGAAACATGAAGAACTCCCCATTTTGGAAAACTCAAGGGTCTATTAAAGTTGGAATGCTCCAACCTAACATTAGATTCATTTTCCCTGAGAAAGGATGTTTGGTGAGGGAATTATAGACAAAAGAAGGATAAGGCTAGAGGTAGTATAAGATTTGGTCTGAAAATTTAAAGTGTGTACAAGAGGAAAAGAGACAAGTTCAATACCATTTTTATTTCAAAAGAGGATTTTTTAAAAACAAACCCAGGCTAAAAAGACATGTTTGGATTATACCCAACAACCAGATCCTTCCCACATTTTTAATGTTTAATTAATTCTTTAAAAGATCAACTTGGAAATATAGGATCGATTTGAAACCATTATATGCTTTTAACAGTTTGTACACTGCTTTTCCACATACATTTTCCAGATTTAGATTACAACAGTGAAGAGCTAAGGATCCATTTGCTTTTGCCGAGTATAATGAAACATATGTAAACTACTCACCATAACTGAAAAAATGCCCTATCAAATGAGAGGTTATATATGAATTTGTGCAAGTTGCATGTAAGGTTCCAGTTCAAAAACTGACCTTTTTGTATTACACTTAATATAAGTCAGGGAATATTGGTTCCTCGGTAAGCTTTGTTCCTAAGCCTCTCAGCTATCAGAATCATTTGGTGCAGACAGAGAAGGTTCTTATTATGGGATTTGCAGCTGAAACATGTTTTCCTAATGGAGTGATTTACAATTTGAGGTGTCAGAATGATTGTTATCATGGGCAGCTGATGCTCATTTGATTGTTTCAGGCATACTCTAGGTTTTTTTTTTCCTTTTTCAGCAAAGATAAAGACCAGTATAGGAGTTGTGGAGGTGACAATATGTTTATTTTTTTTCTCTTTATTCTTACCTTATTCCAGTGGTAGGCTTGCTTTTGACAAATAATCAGTAAGAAAGAAGAAAATTGCTTTGGCCTGCACGGTTTTGAAGGGTCTCTGTGTGTAGTAAAAGAAGCTGCTGGTCTACAAAACCAAGTGTAACAAATTGAAGTAACAAATCTCTTTGCAACATAAAAAGGAAAGACCAAACATTATGATCAAAATGGAGAAGAGAAAAAAAAGTTGTGTGATAAGGAAATCATAGCAACAAGAAAGACAATTATGCTTGTGAAGTCATACCAGACATTTTCAATAATATACTCTTCTCCAAAATACTTACAAAAATAATGCTACCTTTTTATGTTTTCAGAGCATGTTTACTACTTACAAGACAGATGATAGATTATCTCCTCAACAATGGTTTCCCTGACTGAGCTAGATTTCTAAAAACCTTTGGCACTCACAAAAAGCTCTGTTGTGAAGGAGGATATATAGAGAGCAATAATACACTGTCTCTCATTTCAGCCATATTCCTGTTTTCTTCACTAAACTTGATTCAAGACCATTTATGTTGACAGTCTATTCTATAGATAACTACTTCTTCCAAAGGATTCCAGGTACTATTACCTGCCAGTTTTCTACATTAAGATCCATTCACGTCTGGGATCCAATAGCTTCAATAGAGGCTTACATAGGAATCCAGTCAATCACAGCCTAAAAGGAAAGGATCATAGCTTGGTACATGTCTTACATGAAGTACAGATTTAACCCTTGATTTCTACAATTAAAAGATTGTGATGAGAAGAAAGAGTTGTTAATACTTGGCTAAATGGACAATTAGGGCGAGCATAATGTGTTTTTCATGTATGTTCGTAGGTTCATGCATATGTAACATTTTAGCTGCTTTAGGCATAGCTCTTTTTGTACTTCCTAGGCCAACTACCCCATTCTGTTTTCACTATGTGCAAATCTAGTTTAATTGTAAATGTAATAGAAGGAAGCAGTTATGCAGCAAAAGAAAGTGTGACTATCTGAACTTCCAAGAACACTATCACATTATATATAACTCTAATAGTCTTGAGAGACATTTTGATGTAGGGGTTAAAGGCACCAGGGTAAAAAACCAGGAGACATTGAGTTTTAGTTCAGCCTTAGGGACAAAGCCAACTTGGTGATTTTGGCCTAGCCAGTTTCTTTCAGCCCTGGAAAGTGTAAAGGTGATAATTTAAGAGCTGACCAGCTGATGCAATGAGAGAAATGAGTCAGCCGAGTCTTTGACTGTTATCCCTTTAAGAGCCTTATAATAAAAGGAGGCCTTGATGCCATGGTGGTTCATTTGTCGAGTTTCTTCCCTGATGTAATTGCTGTTTGGTTAGCTACTGCTTGTAGCACATGTATGTATAATATTCTTATATTCCTATTGTAGATAAAAACCACTATTTGATAAAAACCACTGTTGGCTGGACTGATACACGGGATAGACCTGCACATGCACTGACAGAAAGAAGGCAGTGGCAAATCATTTCTGAAAGAGAAATAAATTTGCTTGTAATCCAGAACTCAAAACTGATTGGAAGATGTATGCACATACACAACAAAGTATTTGAAAATAAACCTTGTGGATAACTGTATCCTCATGCTTACTTTGTAAATTTATCTACCTCTCTCTTACAAAAAAGTAAAGGTAAGTGTTGTATTAATATTATCTATTCTGGTGGATTAAAGCAGGTACGAGGGAACATCCTTTCCACTGTGGACCTTTAGCTTTTGGCCTTCTCATGGTGTACTCTTAAAATGTCAACTATGTCTAATGGTTTCTAGAAAGTTGGGAACTTTTGTGTCTGAGTTTGGACTAAATCTTGATTGTTCAATTTCGACCATTTATCCAGTTCTCACTGGATTTTTTTTTTCTCGTAATTCTATCTTTGCAGTTTAGGAATTTGTTTCCCTGTCTGGCTATATCAGCAACTAGATATCCTGAAGTATTTATAAACATTAGCTAGCACTCCAAAAGATTCTCAGCTCTTCCTGAAAGCCCAACATCTAGCACTATATAATCAATCATTTTTATATAATCTAATCATATGATTTTCTTGGTAAAATACAGCTTTGGTTTATCATTGCTTTCTCCTTCCTAGTATGAAATTATGCCTTTGTCATTGTCACTAATAAACATCTACCACCATCTATATCTCTGTTGCTCAAATTAGGCACCATATATATATGGTGATAGATGTTTTAGATTATATATGTGTGTGTGTGTGTGTGTGTGTATGGTGCATTTGCTATATATGGTGCATTTTCACATTATGCTATATATGGTGCATTACTAAGAAATCCATGTTGATTTTTAATAATCATTGCATTGTTTCTAGTGCTTAGATTCTTCTTTATGTTATGCTTAGAACTTCAAATGTGTACTGAATGAGTGGTTGTAAGTTGAGGAGTACCTGGATTGTCACCCAAATTTGTATTTTTTGTGTATTCTCTGTATTCTTATGATTGCCGAAGAATATCATATAGACATAGCTGTTTTGGAAACAATGTAGAGTTAATATCCAGCACATGATCTTCCACAAAAGAATCACATATATTTTAATTCTGAATGCAAATTATCTTTTTTATTGCATAGTTTCCTATGAAACTATGTAATTAACTTCCACAACTTTTTCCTATCAAAGCCATCTATGATTTGATTTTAGAAGCTGGAACTAATGACCAGTGACCTGAAGCATTGAGGCTCCTGAAGACTTTTCCTTGGAGATAATTGCTATCCTTTCACCAGAATGTCTTTCTACTGGAGGATCAGCACTTTCACACAATCCTTCAGTTTATAAATTACAGGATTGCAGCCAGAAATTCTTGGCTAATAATAGGAGCAGAGCATACAAGTATATAATTTTCAAAAAGCAAAACTTTAGAAATACGAACTTTAAACCAGTATCAAATATAAAATTCAATTCCAACTAGACTATTCTGGGCAATCTCTTCCATTTGGCTTTATTTATTTGGATGTGAGAAAATTTGTCTCATAAAATACCCTTAAAGCAGGGATGGGCAATTTTTTTATGAGAGGATTTTTTAAAACTACACCTGTAGTCACAGAGTCGGATAATGACATGATGACATCACTGGGGAAAATGAAATTCTGAAATTTGGGTGACTCTTTATTATTCTAGAGGCAATGTTACTGAACTAATATAGATTGCATGAGCCTATTGCACGATAAATGCCTCTGCTTATTTTGTTCTCTGTTCTGCAATCTCCGCATGAAGTTAAATTTCAGCACTGAAATTTTAGAGAGATCCAAGGACTGTAAAACAATATGAATTCCATAGGAAACTAGCTGATACTCTTGACTTAAACAGTTGGGTTATTTGAATTTTTCTTTTTTGTCCTTTAAAAAAAATTGAGTAATGAACTTTACAACTACAAAACTAGGTCTTGTATTTTGATTTCACCATTCTTTGTGAGTTCAGAGACTTTGCTTTGATTATTGGCTTTCAAAAATGGAATCTTCAAGTGTTCTAGCTAATCACTTCCTGCAGAGGGTGCAGTTCCGTAGCTAGGTCCTTTCAGCAGTTCCACACCTATTTGCACTACTCAGATGACAAACCTCCAAGCGGCCTCAAGGACTGTCAAAAAGAATGCAAATGACCGCTATCTGCAAGGAATATAAATTCTTCCATTCCTCACTATTCAGTCAGAGATTAAAAAAAACTTATTGTATGAGAAGCAAAGCATCTTCCAAAAAAACCCGAAGTCCAGTTGCCTCTTGAAAAAGCACTTTTGGGACCAAATGCAGATTATATTTTTTATTGTGTACAAACTTAATCTAAAAGCTATGTTATCAAATCAGGCTCTGCTAAATATAAAGAAAATGTATCAAGCTGTCATCTTATGTGCTTTGCTGCTAGGTGGTGACACTGTCCATGGACTGTGGGGAGGGGAATTGAAGGGGGAAACGCTTGGGAAATAGAAAGTAGAGGCTGTACTATCTCAATATGCTGCCTCAAGTTTCCCCAGCTGGAAGAAAGAGGGAGCTGCATACCAACCTGCACTTGGACTGATCGTTATGAAAACATCTTGCATGAACTTGATTGGTTACACTGGGGTGGCCAATGAGAGTAAAGTGGGGGGGACGGGACACAAAGTAGAACTTACGGATTTTGATTCTTAGTTCTGGCTATGCAATACTACAATTCACTTGATCTCTAATAAAATTATACCTTTCTCAAAAAATGGAACCAAGAATCATTTCTATCTAGAAGTTCAAGTTGTGACAGTCTGATAGCTATACTGGAGTTTGAAGCTATTGCTTTCTTTAAAAGTTTCCCACCACGTTGCTATTTTTTCCTTTTTCTGACAAACTTGTCATATTCATCTAAAAGGATTTTAAAAATAGGGTAAAAAGTTTTATTAGCATGAATAGTGTTTTGTGACTTGCCTGTATTTTGCCTTTTTTGATTGTCTTCCTCCATCTGGTATGTATAGTAACTTCACCGATGTTAGTCTTTTTGCATAGGTATTACAGATAATCTAGTACTAATTGTAAATGCTGCCCCATTATTTTGATTTTTGCTAGCTGCATTTAATTCGCAGAACTCACTCACTGCTTGTACAGCGTGTTCTTAATAGTTTATCATGGAAGGAATAAAAATCTTTATTTGGAGCTAAAATCAGGACTTCTTGCAAAACATAAAGAAGAAAATCTTTAAAATAACAATTAACAGTTTATTGCAAATTTTCTCAGTAGCTATAGCTAATTCACTATTTATGTTGGCAATTAACTGAAATGAAGAACTAGGTCACAGTGATAATTTAACCATAGATTTCAAATGGCAGGGCAAAACAAGAGCAAATGTTTAAATCCTGTATACTAATCGTAATGAATTTTAGAGAAGGAAAACTTTTTGCTTTGTTTTCATCTTCTTTAATGTCATAAAAAGGATTATGGTCTGAAAATGGCTTTTTCTAAGTTCTGGAATTTCTAAGAGAATCAGCTGACCATTGGCTTTTACTCTATCAAATACTTATTGAATCAGATTTGCAGTTTGATCCTCAGAATGATTACTCTTTTAAGCTTGCCCCAACTTTAAATGCAATGCGCAGCCATTTCTCAATGCTAGAGACAAAAAAGATCTGCTAACAATTTATTGTGTCCCTGTGCAATGCAAAGATAATATCATCCTATGGCAAGGATAGGCTGTCCAAAGCTTTGTAGATGCTGTGGACTTTATATTTCTACAATCTCCAAGCAATATGACAAATGGTAAGGAAATGGAAATTAGATTAAAAAAACATAGAGAATAAACCAGGTTCCTGCACTAAAGGGACAATAATTCAGGACTGGCTTCAGAGATAGACAAGCAGGACCTGTGCCCTAGATGCCAAATTTAAGGAAGCAGTGGTGAGTCAATACCCATTGAGCATTCATGCCGCAATAGTTTATGGCAGAGGGAAAACAAACATCTAACTATCTTCACACATCC
The DNA here is from genome assembly GCA_032468155.1 of Oxyrhabdium leporinum. Lineage (NCBI taxonomy): Eukaryota > Metazoa > Chordata > Lepidosauria > Squamata > Cyclocoridae > Oxyrhabdium > Oxyrhabdium leporinum. The sequence goes on from JANHFL010005478.1 coordinate 115,021, forward strand.
TTTCCTTATGACTATGCAGATCATATAGTTTATAATTAAATATCTTCTCTAATTATACTGTAATTATATATTTCTGCTTCCAATCAGATGTACTTTTGTTCTAATAAAAATAACAAAACATGCTTTTAATGGATAGAGTTATCAAATTCCTTAAGTACTAGAGTTCTTTTCAGCCTTTTGACTGAGATCAAGTGTAGATCAATCATGAATAAGTACTATAATACTTAGAAGAATCAGAAATTATTTTTGAAAGTAATAAGTTGAGTGGTGTGAAGGAACATCAGAGACATTCTTTGTCTAGAAGAATGTTTAACGTTGGGCCACAATAGAAATTTGGTGAAAAAAATTAAAATAGTTCAATCCATGAAAATCCATGCTTCTAATTGTTAATTTATTTATCTTTATCCTGCCTTTATTGGTACCCCAAAGCAGTATAATCATAATAGTCTTTCCTTCTATTTTCGTCACAACAACAATCCTGTGAGGTGAGTTGGGCTGAGAGAGGATGACTGGCCCATAGTCACCAAGCTGGCTTTCATGCCTAAGGTGGAACTAGAACTTATAATCTCCTGGCTCTTGATTTTAATTTCTAATTTCATGCAATTATCAGAAAAGGTTCTGTTAGGTTGAAATAAATAATAAATAATAATAAATTTAAAAAAAACAAAAAAACATGGAAGAAATCTAAGTTAGGACCAAAGTGTAAATTAAATCTTAAGGGCAAGATCAAGATGATGGACTGGGGAAGAAATCAATAGCCAAGAAAAAAATATGATAAATGTTATGAACTTAAAACTGTATGGTGCTCAAGAAAAAAATAAATAGAGATCCCTATTAATACTCTCATGCAGAAGGACCAATAACAGATGCATATAAGAGACTCAGGACACTGGCCTGCTGAAAATATCAAAATATGGAAACAGACAGTAAAAAGGTCAACTAGAAGTCATGGGAACCTGGGTTCTAGCAATATCAGGACTCTGCAGGAAGTCCCAAGACCACTAATTTTCAGAAGTTAGCTTAGCACTGTCCAATTTGGAGTATGGACTCCAAACTAAGAGTCTGTCAATGGTCTGCTAAGAGTGGATAATGATTTACTTTTAGATTATAAAGATTTCAGTTCTTGTTGCATCCACAATTGTAATTCTACTGACTCATCACATATGCCCACATTAAAATTGTGTCATTCTACAGTTCTATTACAAATGCAAACTACATTAAAAAACCCGTCTACATCTCTTTTTTTTAAACAAACAAAGTATTGGAAAGATTTAATGACATAATGGTAGCTCGATTAGGACATCAAAATTAATTTCAGTTTCCCTGAGGTGTTGTATTTTAATTAACAATTCCATGATCTTACTCTATTAATTAGCATACTGAAAGAATAATAAGTTTCAGATGAGTTTAATTGTAATAAAGCATTTCATCTCCTAAAAAAATAATAATAAAAGGAATTAAAAGTCTCCATCCAATTTATTTTCTGCATTTAATAGCAATGTTTAGAGACACTATTGAACGTAGCTGCAGAGTAATCTTTTTTAATTCATAAAAGTTTTATTTTTGGTGCTTAATTCCTTTCAAATATCTTCCTGATGGCATATTGATGATATTATTCTGTTCCCCTGCAGTAGTTATTTCTGCTAGACATCACATCAGTTCATTCCTCATAATGTTTTCTCTGCCATTAATGCAGATAACAAAAAGGCGGCTATATGGTCTGTTAAGGAACCTTTTGCACTGATCAGCTCAACTGGCTGTTTTCCATTAACATTCCACCAGAATGAATAGCAGGTTCAGTTGTTGCTGATGCATTCCCAGCACAGCAGGTTTACCATGTCTGAAGATACCTGGTAAATTCAGTGGTCAGTAAGCAACTGATAAATTACCAGGCAAATCCCTGAACATTTTTTTTTCCTAAGTACAAGGAACAGGATTGCCCATTAAATACTGTGAAATGCACAAGAGACAAACCTATCTCCTTAATTTATCTCTGAATGTGTCCTGCTATTTCTTTTTTTCCAATGTGTAACCCACAGGGAAAAATTGCTGTGCTCAGCAAGATTTTCAGATCTGATCAGGAATGTTTGAATAAACAAGCAGAAATACTGGAACATATCCTGCTCCCATTTACTGCGGGAGAGGGGGAAGGAGGGGAGGAGAGTTTTTTTCCTACATTATATGGCAATTGAACTCAACCAAGTAATACATTTATGAAAGAGACAGGTAAAATTATTGATAGAACAATAATTGTCCTGGGCAAATTTTGTGTGCTTATTCTATTAAATGCATTTAATAGAAAAAAGAAGGGAAAAGAAAGAATAAAACTGGCCATATTTATTTTCCAAGTTTTAGCTTACTGAGAATAGATGTTATCCAATGTGGTATTTTTCATGTACTTTTTGAACGGTTTATTGTTGCAAGCCATGGCTGATGTCACCGATATTCCTTTTTCCCTATTTAAATCATGCTTCTTCTTGAATTTCTCTTATCCTAAACGACAACATGAAGGAACATAGTTGCCTGAAAGTTTTAGGTGTTCAAACAGGACCAAAAATACTGAAGTGAGTTTTCAAGACTCAAGAGTCAAATTTTCTCCCAATAAGGAAAGTTGGAGCATAGCATGTACATTCCATATAAAAATAGTATCTGTTCACAGAGGAATATTTGACCAAGGCCTTGCTCTCTTGTTTTGGCATATGGAACTTATGGCTGTGATTCCCTACCAATTTGACCTACTTCTAATTCCTCAAACTTTTGTTTGTGCCTCTGGACCAAAAAATTTTATCCTAATTATTGGGGTGTAGCTTTGCTACACTTTGGATCAATCAAAATTGCACTATTCTCTTTCTATCTATTTAAGACACAACACAAGCGACTCCACTCTTAGCACAAAAATCTACACACAGGATAAAAACATAAAACCCAACAGAAACAGAAACACTAATCAAGCTGTATGTGTGATGATAACCATTCATTCTCCAAAAAAGCCTTTCAACTTCTGCCTTTTACAGAGACCAATAATGAAGATATTAACCTAATCTTGAGGACAGAGTATTCTATAAAGACTGCTAGAAAAACTTTGCTTATCTACCCTTGCCTCCTTCAAAAAAGAATTAGTACAATTCATGAAGGTCATGGGGCACAGTGGCTATTAGATTTGATTGCAGTGTAATTCCTGGTTACTCCTATCTACTGGAGACTAGTGGCTTCCTTGTGCAGTTGGTTGCCACTGTGGGAACAGACTGGCTCATATTTAACTGTCCATTAGGACACCAATATCCCTCTCACAATTATTACTCCTGTGCCAAATACTTTCCATTGTATACCTGTGCAATTGGGGGTTTTTTGTGTTTTTTTTTCTCTTCTCACCATTGAATAACATCTTGGATAGGGCCCACTGCTCAGGTATATTAATATCCTTCTGAATCCTGAGAAGCATTGTCAACTAATGCCATTTCCATGACTGGAAATAAATCCAGACTGAAATGGGTTTACATAATCTCTGAGACTGCCTTGTAACTTACAGCGCACAATTTTATCGTATTTATTTATTTATTTATGATCAGTGGGCTGCAAAGTAACTGCAACAATAAGAACTAAATCCATTTAAAGAAGCACATAAAGACAGGCTCAAATACATTAAGAACAATAAAACCACTATATTCACCTACCAAAATGACACAAAACCTATCTTTTTCCACTTTTCAAAGGTGAAGGGCATGGGGGAAACCAATTCATTTATTTTAATTTTATTGGAAACAGTAAGTAGAGAAACAAGGAAAGGAAAGTAGAACATTTGTGGAGAAAATGATGTACATGTTGTTCCCAGAATTTCAGCAATCAGAAATCAAGAAACAGACAGACAGATAGCCATGTGGAGCTGTAGTATCTCTGCTAATATTAAATTGCATCCTTTGTAACATAATATGATTTAAGGTGAGAAAAAATGCATGTATCGCTGCATGAATATTTTCACCCTTATTCTGGAACATTGTGTTTTTAATATCAGTGGTTCAAGGGAATTTGATACTGCCCATCTGATGCTCTGTGAGCCACAGAGTCACGAAAGCTATCTTTTGCTTCACCTCTTCAGAATCCTACCTCAGCTAACTTTATGAAATAGTTATGATGTCAGTGTTCTATCCAAGTTCCAATAACTCATTCAGCACTCAGAGACAAAGAGATCTAGGTAAGAATTTATTAAGGAAACCATGTTGGAATACCTGGGAAAAACCTGAATCTGAAGGCCCAGTTTTTTTCCACACCCAAAAGAAATCAAAGGTCACATTCCCCAATCCTCTTCTGAAGCCAACTTCCTCTCTCTTCTTGTCACTCCTCTTTCCAGGTGCTAGTCAGAATGGCCTTGACACACTTGAAAAGAATTTTGTTTTGACTACTAACCCCTCTAAGTGTATGAGAAAGAATCCCCTACCTTATTCCCATATACTAATCTGTGGACTGGCTCTGCAATTTAAACATGGGCATCTAAAGGAATGTTTGTGTTTCTTTCTCTATCTCTGTGTGTGTATTAGGTGATATTGCATGGTTCACCAAACAAATACATACATTTGTATTGCAGCTTCTAATAGATGACTTTAAATTTAAATCAATGAATTAATCATTTGTCAAATCATTGACTACACTAAATTAAATTTTGATTTGATTGAAAATGTTACTGCAGTTAAAATAAATAACTTTATTCTGATTTACCTGAAATGGTATAAGATTTCCTGCTTGAGCAGGGGTTTGGACCAGAAGATCCCCAAGTTCCCTGTTATTCTGTTATTATGATTCTAAGTAATAATGCATCCTCCTGATGCAGGAAACATTACAACCTAATGGCAACTTTTGAGATTAAGGTTGAGAAGTTAATCGAGGGCTTGTGATCCTGTGTGCTCCAATGCTTGACTGAAGGATGAAATAGCCACAATCAGCCTTCTTTGTGCTTCTTCATCAGTGACAATGTGGAACAGAGCAGAATCAAAAATAGATTTACAAGAGAACAGCCCCTTTGCAATCCTGTGGATTAGTAAATATACTCAAGGCCTAAAGAATGGTATGCATATAATTTTTTTTTAAAAAATGTAACACATTTGATGAGGTATATTTGGAATAAAATACATACTTTTGCTGGATATGCTAAACTTCTTTTTTGTTTGTCAGTATCCCTGAGCTGTTTCCAAAATGACAAGACAGAGACTTACTACATTTTCTTTTAGAAATATGATGGGAGATCACCGTTCAAAGAAAAGCCATCGCTCTAATATAGAAGTAACAATAACCTTGGGCTTCTGATGGAGCACTCTAGCATATATAGGTTCCAGCATTTGGAAGTAGTTACTAAATTTTGCATTTACAAAACAAAAACTAAGAAAAAATAGAAGGACATTTTATGTTGATATTTTATGCAATTTTATTTCTTTCTAAGTGATACATAGAATTTATACCACTTCACAATGGAGATGATTATAGCTGCTAGATAAGGAGACCTCCTGGGAAACTAAAAAAAATATCAATAGCAGTGTTTAACTACATGAACCTTATTTGCATTATTAGCTCTGCTGTGCGGTACCCTCAGAAAGCTAATGGCATGATTTTGAAGAAGCTTTTTAGATTATGGGTAAGTAAATAACCTTCAGGGTTCCCATTGACCACACAACTCATTTCAAATTTTGCACATTATAGTTATGAAAACTGTTTTTTGTTTACTTTTACATTTTACATGGTATGCAAATGTGTTAGATTTATTCCTTCTATCCTGATCTGGTGCTTGCTCTATTTTAATGGGCACACACAGTGGAGAGAAGCATAATCAAAGTTTTCTTGGACATTGAGAACCAAGGAGACAATCCTGGAAGTTCATAGGATGAGATGCAGAGTATAGAGATAGTCAAAACTCAGAAATCTGGGAAACAAATTCAGTCAGTCTCCTGGGCACAGAAATATAAAGAATAGCTACTTCAATCATTGTTTCAATTGCTTGGTCTTTGATATAAGCTCTTAAGCTTCACTAATGAACTAAGGATTCTGGTCTTTTGCAGAGCTTGATCTCACAGGCTAATATTCTTATTTTTGTTAATCATCAAAATTTTTGTTAGTCCTCAATACAGCAACTGATATCTCCTCATGCACTTTGAGGGTGGGAAGCTTTTCAAAAGCTGATATTGAATACCTTCAACTAACTTTCACAGGTTCACTGTCATTTAAATCAACAAAATAAAACAGCTATAAATACATGTACAATATGTATATAAATATATATAAATGTGTATGAAGAATGGTTGCAGCATATCTAGTTTAATGACAAGAAGGACTAGGGGTGTTGTGATAACAGTTTTCCAATATTTGAGGGGATGCCACAAAGAAGAGGGTCAGCCTGTTCCCAAAGCACTTGAAGGCAGGACTAATTAAGGAGAGAACCAACCTAGAAGTTAGGAGAAATTTCCTGACAGCCAGAACAATTAATCAGTGGAATAACTTGCCTCCAGAAGTTGTGGATGCTGCAACACTGGATCTTTTAAAGAAGAGATTGGACAACCATTTGTCTGAAAGGGTATAGGGTCGCCGGCTTGAGCAGGGGCTTGGACTAGAAGACCTCCAAAGTCCCTTCCAACTCTGTTATTCTGTTATTCTCATAATATAAGTAGAAAACTATGGTATTGTAAAAACATACATTAATAACAGGCTCTGTGAAAGAACCATTTTTAAGAGAGTTTAAGATTTTATCAACATAGATTTGTAAATAGCAGGGGGAGGTTGTTCTATAAAGTGGAAAACACACTGCCTTTGGGATGTCCTTCTCTTACCTCACAACGGTGGAGAACTTTAACCTTCCCAATCTGATGCATACATAGAACAGGTGATGCCACCATGAGAAGAAGGTGTTCTACAGAACCTCGGTGGCATGTTATGTGTGGCAATAAAGATTAAAATCAGCACTTTAAGTTGGACCAGAAGCCTACTGGCAATTTCTGCAGAATTGGATAGTTGTGACATTTCATATTATGATTTTGACCTTCTGACACAGGAAGATTGGCAGGCTCAGTGTTCTTCAGCCTGTGACACTGCTTTTTTTAAAAAACAACAACAACAACAACATGGAACCAAATGAATGGTTTTGGAAGGAAAAGTAGGGCAGGAGTAGCAGGTGAAACCAAATTAAGTTGCAACCTTACAACTGACTTTTCCTTCTGAAGACAGTGAAAACTCCAACCTTCAGGGGGGGAAAAATAAACCTGCACAATAAAATGTTGCCACCATGTGGTGTTTCTGGTATACTGCAATTTCATCTGATGTGTTTTAGGCAAATTGATGTTCTGCCACCAGAATATGTGAAATATAAATATATGTATGTATGTATGTATGTATGTATGTATGTATGTATGTATGTATGTATGTATGTGTGTGTGTGTGTGTTTGTGTGTAATACCCATCAATTGTAAACAGTACTCAATTAGGTTGCCATGATAGTTTTTATACATCAGCCAAAACTGTTGTGGATGAACACAGAATCTTATTATCAAAGTTTTTAAAGTCTAAAGTGTTTGCTTAAATACGAACTATTTAAAAAATAGCTGCATCATGTGTTGCATGTGTTGCAACATTGAGCTAAACTATGCATAGTTTGCATGCATGCATATTTATTTATATATTATAAATAATACTTTATAATACTTATTTATATGTATAATATTTATAATATTTATAAATTTATTTATAATATTTATAATATTATAATAAATTTATTTATAAATTTATAATATTTATAATACTTATTTTCTCATATTTTACTATATTTCTTGGATGAGATGGGATGACATTTCCAGTGAATATAAGCCACTGGTCCTAATAAAAATTAGAAGGCTTGAAAAATATGTATTTCAGGCATAACATCTGCTTATAAATAAAATATTTAGAGGCAGTGGAACCACAGAGCTAATTACTTTCATTGCCCCAGAATGAAAATTAATCCTGATCATTCATATGCATTTTTTTCTGTGTGTGTGTATCACATCTTTAAAATGTTATGTCATTGGAAAAACTAAAAAAAAAATACATCCCAAAACATAGTCTCTGAGCAAGCATTGGTGTTCCATTAATGCCTAAGTTAATGCCTAAGTGAATGAATAAGTAGATAGTTCAATGCTCTTGACACCTACAAAATGTTATCAACAGAAAGAAAGAGAGATGAGGCCATCTAATTGTATAATATTGGAAGAATACATGCATAATTATAGAGCTGCAGTGACAGTTGCTTGCTATGTCCACTATCAGGCACTCTGGGTGGCAATTTATCTTTGGATTTCCCATTCATTTGTGTAAGAAACAGCAGGAGGTGGTCTCTGGGCATCCTGAGTAATGGCAGAGTTCTTAAGCAAAACCCCATTGTAGATTCTGTTTTAAAGAGATATTACATGTGCCATTTAAAACATTTTTAGCCTTTCTCCCACTTGAGATGTACATATGTGAAAGACAGAAATATAATTTTATAATTTGTAAAAAAGCTAAATTATATAACTGTATTTCAGCATTTTATTTTTCATTTACAGTATTTGTAAAATTTATTGGCCACCCATCTTATCCAGGGTAACTCTGAGTGGCTTATAGTCATAAAATCAGTTTTACAAATCAGTTGGGGTATATGTAGGATACTATATTTACAAACATATGAGGCCTGCATTTGTCCTCTGAATAGCATGTTAAGTGACTGTAGTAAAGTTTTCATGTATGCAAATCTTCCTTGAATTGAAATTTCACTAATGTTATATACTTAGTCTAACATTCTTTCTGTATATAATAATAATTTTCCTCTTCTGAAGATGAATTTGTAGGATTTCTGAGAGTTATCCCTCAAAGTTATGGAGGATGGATACAACCCTGGCAACACAAGTTGTATGCTTTATCCTGGGTAATGGATGACTCTGGGAAGCCCATATTAAGATCTAAAATTCATGGTCACCTTTTCTTGCTGGGGAAAGTTTCTTCAGAACAATCACTCTGATAATCTTTGTTGTCTTTATCATGTGCCTAATATTTTTTCTAAGTTGTAAAAAGCTAAGACGAGCAGTAGAGAAGTAACCTAAATGATCTGGACAAAAGTTGTTGTTTTTTTGTATTTCTCCTTCTTTGGATGAAACTCAGAGTAGCATATCTGTTTTTCTTTCTTTTGTGAGTGATAAACGACAAAAGATAAATGACAAAAAATAAGAAACTCCAAATCACTTTTTCTTCTCTTGCTAGAGATGGTTATATATTCATTCACATGTATGAATTGTGCCATTTAATTCTTCAAACGTTTACCAGCATAGCAGTGCTCTCAGCCCTTTAGCTAAATTTCACAAGCCAAAAACATCTTCATCAATTAACATGTATGTGTTTATATGGAGATATATACCCATCCTGAAACATCACCTTGCTACCAAATGTCCATAGCTATGGTTTTCCCAGTAATAATGTATGGTTGTGAAAGTTGGACCATAAGGAAGGTTGAACCTTGAAGAATTGTGGTATTGAAGAAGACTCTTGAGAGTCCCCTGCATTGCAAGTAGATCAAATCAGCCAATCGTAAAGGAAATCAACCCCAACTGTCCTTTAGAAGGACACATAATAAAGCTGAAACTCAAATACTTTGGCCACCAAATGAAACAACAAAATATATCCATCTTACAATATGCTACACTTATCAAATGCTTTGAAGCTACCTGAATCATACTTAAAATATACCAACTGAATCAACAAGACTTAGTCATAACTGACTAAATCTGAATCTACCTAACAGAAGTGAAGATGAAAATATGAAACAATAAAACAAACAATAATACAGTAAGGCTATCATTTATAGTTAATTTGAAGTTTGCTATTTTATAGTTTGTATTGTTAAGTGTCAAAAATGAAATAACAGAAAGCCTGCCATTAATTGCCATCTCTTCCTAGGATTCTTAGTTAAAAAAAAGATCTGAAGACATGGTACTTATATAGTCCATGCCTTAGCTCATCACTAAAAGCAATTCAAAAATTAAGCCTGAATAATGCAAATATGCATTTCTTTGATATATATGCAAAAGACTGAAGTTATGTACAGTCTCCTTCCATAGAGCTGCATTGTACATTAAAATAAAAATCTATGGGACAACTTAAGTAGAACAGAGTTTCTATATGTAGATTTGTATTTGTATAGTTCTAAAGCAAAGTTATGTGAAAACTACAAAGTTGCAATAGATTGGTCATCATAACAAGGGTCACTTAGATGAAGTGGGAAGTGTAAAACTTTAAGAAATAAATAAATAGTATAGATCTTTTTACAATGAAAGGCAGAATGGCAGATTAACACCTCAACTAATTAAGACTCTCACGTGTAAAGAAATTAGTATCAACAAAATGCACACACCTCTGAGAAGTTTGACTTTAAAAATAAATTTCACTGTTTTTTCCCCCCACATATTGTGTTCCCTTTCTCTATTAAGTATCTCCTACAAATATAACTCTGTGCGCAGTGTATGTGTCAGAGTGCCTCCTTTTCCTTCTTTAATGCATAAGGGTATACAAAATGAACCACAGGGTAGGCAAACAAATAGTGATTATAGCTTCAGAAATGACATCTCCTATATAATGCTTCACGGTGCTGAGCAATATATACTCTTTATCTCTTCAATTTCCATCTACTTCTTTGTTAATAAGCACTGAGTACAAAGCAGAAGAAAGCCTTAACCCTAGAATTAGTCTGAGCCTACTGTGGGCTGGTCTCACTCATTCAACCTCTACTGTCATAGTAACAACATCTACAGGGTCAAATATTATTCCAAGTCTTTGCCATTCTTTCATCTGAGTTCAAGGATGCCCTTGGATTGGCACACTTTTACAGAACCTATATCTTTCCTATAGTTGTTCATTCTACAGTATATACAGAATAAACTCCCTTATGGTGGCTGGAATATATTTTTAAGTATGTATGCGGGAGAAATAGATACCTGTTTGTTAAACATTCAGTGTGGTTTGTGTACTGTATAAGCCAGCCAAAAATCCTCAGTTCTAACTTTAGCCCTTCTGTTAATCCATAAACTGAAATGAAGAAGAGGATTTATCTTATAATTTTGTGGGAGAACTGGGTAACGTTGTAAGAATGGTAAAACCAATGTTATCTTCACTCTAAATCTGAAAAGTAAGATTTAATAGGAGAGCTACAATACACAGAGTTAATGAAATGCTCATGAGCAGATAGATCATCATGTTCTTCAGACCAATTCATTATAAACTGCATGCCTCATTTACATGCATTTCAGATATTTTTCCCAGAGAGATAACAAAACATAGGTCTCTTCTGCAAACAAATAAACATATTTCTCTTGCAAGAAATCCCTCCCACAGCATAAGAATTATCATAGTGGAAAAATGTTGATACAGGTAGAATTAAATATAGACAAATAAAAGTAAAATAAGGGGTTTCAAATCAGTTAATTTTACTCACTGGACAGGAAAAAGCTTGAATGTGAACTGTGTGGGATTTTTCAAACCAATGGTCTGGCTTTTGCTGCTGCTGCTGCTGCTGTTGCTTGTAGCCTATGAAAAATATTAGCATGTATAGTATTAATGTCATTAACATGGGAATCATATCCATAGTTGAACCTGGTCTTTGGATCATGAGAAAGTGTGGAACAAAAGCAAAGGAAGAAAAAGACATGATTGCATAATAAAACTATGAACTAGTTTTACTTACATGTATAAATGAAAAACTGTTATTTCTCTGCTTGTTTCTTAGGTTAACATATAGGACCATGGTTACCTAAAAGTTATCTTAAAACCTCTTATCAATGCTACACGTCGAAGCCACAGCTCTATAGTAGCTAATATTTGTAGCTAGCATTGATGCTGTTACTTAGTAGAGTAATGAAATGTCTGCAAGAAAGCAACAAAGTTTAGAGAAAACCAAGAACCTCAAGCTATCTATCCCTGAATCAGACTTAATTCTCCCTTATTTCTTTAGATCAATGTTTCTCAACTTCATGCCAGCTGGTGATTATGGAAGCTGAAGTCCAGACATTCTACAGTTGTCAAAGTTGAGAAACACTACTTTAGATTAGTTTTCCGAGCATACATATTTTAAAAATCTAACACCCAAGGATATACATGAGGCTTATTTCTAAGTATTTCTAATAATTCCTATTTTTAAAAATGTAAACATTTTTCATTCATATTTATGTAAAGTGATCTAGGAATCAATTTTTGGGGTGAGGTATATACAGTTCTAATTCCGCAGTCAGAATGTTGTACTAGTAAATATATACTAAGGCAATATGTTACTTGTAAAACTCTCTTTTGCAACCTTCAGAAATGTAATAAAAACATTAAATATCAGTTTTCTATGTATAGTATATATATTGATTATTGTTTTGTGTTACTTGCTAAAAATTGATGGCATAGTTTCCACAGGTTGATGAAGGATATAAATGAAAAGTTGCAAGCGCAAAATAGGCAGTTATACAGAAAGAGACATATTTTCTTCTTCGTCAAAGGATTCCTCTCAAATACTGAGTATCTCCACTAGTTCATAATGTTTGCATCTCATTGTCAAACCCAATGCAGTCTTCTGCCACCACTCCCCAAATTCTAAACATCCCTTAACTTCCAAGATACTTCCATAATTGCCTTATGCTTATTTTAGTACCAAGATTTCCATAGCTTTTGACAGCAGCATACAAGTTTATGAAGTATAGGACAGTTCCTGTAACTAATACAACTTTGTAGTCTAATGTCAGATTGCTTCCGGATCCATTCAACGTTTTGGTTATCACTTTTAAAGCCCTTTATACCATGGGTCCAAGTTCCCTGAGGAACTGTCTTTCTCCAATGGGATTGGTCTGTCCCACTCACCGCAGAAGGGAGCTCATTAGTCAAGGAATTTTGGCTGGTGGAAGTTCTCCTGAAGAACTTTTTCTGCTGTGGCTTCTAACTTCTGCAACATAGTGCCCCCCAAAGGAGATCCATATCCATTCTTTGGGCCTTCTGAAAAGGCTTGAAAATCTGGCTCTGCCAGTTGGCCTGGAGTCCTAATGGGGGGATGTATCACACTGGAAATGGTTAATGAACTAAGACCATCCCACTCATCTGCATCTTGGTACCCTTCTTTTGCTATTTTTGTTAATTTTAAATCAATGTTAATGTTAATATTTATTATTGTATTATTTTCCTGTTTTATCTTGTTGCTTTTACTTGGTTGTAAGTTGTCTAGAGTTGCCTTTTGATGAGATTGGCAGCATATGAATTTAATAAATCAATTAAATAAAAAATAGTTTTTGGCCCTCAGCTGATTTAAGGCACCTTATTTGATCAAGCAGTCATCCCACAATGCCTTATAGAAGACCCATTGTACAGATAAGTAAGGATTGGGATTCTTTTCTGAAAATCAAAGAAATCCACAGAGGCTGATGCGGTATTATTTGCCAGTGTAAATATAATGACTGTTCCTTCCAGCAACTAAAATGATTTTAGAAATAAATACGTATTCCCTTTGTTTCTTATTTCAAGAAATTTCTTATCCCTAAGAAGAAATGTAATCTATGAAGAATCAGGGTCAGCAAATCCTTATTTCCATTGATCCAAAGCAGCTGTAAAATAGAAGAGCTAAACGGTGGGCGGTGGGAGATATTTCATACCAGCATGATGCCTTCATGGCTATAAAGAAAAAGAGGATGGCAAACACTTGCATGAGAATGTTAAGAAATTAAAATAAGCAGAATAAAAGGAATAAACAATGAAAACCACTTTTCCATCTTCAGAGAGACTAAGAATCAAGCAGATCAAAGCACAATTGCTTATTTTACTAGTTGTCCAGCCAATCAGCTCCATTTTCCGCAACAACTGAATAAACACATATCCTTCAAATGAATGCTTTGTAGGACCACCTGCACCCAACTCAACACTGAACCTAAGTGACATTTTAAACATTCTCATGAGAAGTCTATTTCTTTCTCATAAAACAGGATATAGTATTCCAACAAATGATTGAAACACATGTAGTATTTTCCAAGCGGGTTATTGCAGTTCAAGATGTATTTCTTTTCAAACCATGTTTTCAGAACTTCCCCAAGACTTAGCTCATGCAATTTGAAAGACAGGGAAAGAATGTTGCTTTTTGATATGATCCCCATGAATAGGAAAATAGAAAGTGTTATCTTACAGACCCCAATAATTGCAGAGATTTGTAGAACTGCAGGAGCTTTACCAGATACCATATTCCAGAAGCATTATAAAAACATAATTCTGATACATATTGTTCTGGTCATGGGGATGAGAATGGGAATGGGAAAATTATAGGAAGCTGCTATATGAATGTGCAAATGATTCATAAAGCTAGGACTATCTTATATCAAGTTTGAATATTTGTCCATCTATCTCAGAACTGTGTAAATGTGTAGCCTTGTCAAGCTAAGTATCCTCCAGCTGGAAATACAGTTCCAGAATTCCTCCTCAGCCTATCCAATAGGTACAAATTTACACTTTCAAAATCTGGAAGGCACCTGAATAGAGAATGCTATAAATTTTCATACAGATGTTTTTTTCAGCCATAGCTGGTGATACTTAGGTGGTAATCCATTTTAAAGGAAAAAAATCCAGTGTCTTGACTTTGAAGAAGCAAGATGAGAAAAGTATTGATACCTTTGAGCTTTGTTGTAGAAAAGGCTCCTGAGAATATCATGGACAACCAAGCAAATAAAATCAATGAACAAATATTGAATAAATCAACCCAGAGTTCTCATCTGAGACATGCTCAAATTATCCAATTATGGACACATTATGCAAAGATCTAGTTCTTTGGAGAAGGCTGTAGTCTCAGAAAGGTAGAAGGAAAGAGAAGAAGAAAACAACAAGCAGCATGTTGGATGGACTGAGTTACAGTGCTGATGAGTATACTGTTTGCAGTGATTGTCAGGGAATAAAATCTATTTATGAAAGCAACTCAATGGCACATAATCAATAAGTGAATCAAGCCAACCAATGTCACTGGACCTTGAAATGGCAGATTAATCTACACTTACTTGAATTCAAAGACCTTGTGGAACCTCTACAGCTTAGTAGCACCAAGGAGAAGACTACTAAAGCCACTGTTGGAACTTACACTAAAGGTAGAAAAAGCTCCAGCCCCCAGTAATCAGTTTAGCAAAATGTTATAATATCACACAAGTTATCAATAATCCAGGACTATCAGCACAATTGCATTCACTAACGTTTTTCAAGATCAACTAATCTTTAATATGAAAGGTAGGCAAAGTATGAAACTAGATTTGCTTTCTTAAGCAAATGCAAATAGCTTATCCATATCCTAAGGACAATATATTAGTCTATTTTTGAATAAATGTACATGTTAGATAACTGGGATTCTTACATTAGAAATGGAATTTACTTTACAACAGTTTAAACTATTCTGCTCTTTTCATCTTTGTAATCATTTTTCTATATCTTTCTTGCTAACATTTATTTTATGCACACAGCTCTCCTCTAGAACTTTTTACAAGAATAATATATAGCAATACATAACTGTCACATATAGCTTTACTTTTTTATTTATATTTGTAAAGGTTTTTATATGAAATAAAAGATAGATCTAAAGAAAAAGAGAGTGACTGATAAGGAGGGGACAGTGGCGGTTCTCCTGTTTGACCCGGGGTCTTACCTCTACACCTATGATGGACAAGAGGCATCCATAATGACCGCCGCACAGCTGTGACAGCTGACAGGAACCAAGTCCTGGAGCAATGAGAGTGGAGACTGAGCGGAGGTGGGTGAGATGATTCTTTAACTCTACTTAGAACTTGACCCCAAAGGAAAATTAATCCAAAAAGGGGCTCACTGGAATGCTTTTTTAGTGGCGATTCAAAAGCCGATCAAACAGGCACCCCAACAGAAAGGAAAACAAAGCTTTAAAATATAGAAAGACCTGAAAGTAAATTCTATGGGCATAACTTTGAATAAGCCACTTGAAATGTTGGATATGTGGTTGTTCATGAGATACTGTTCTGAGGACTTTGTTTGAATTAATTTTAAAATAGCTTTAAAGTGGATTTTTAAGGCTGATTTTAGGCTAAAAGCACCATCTATTGGAAGAATGGATATATAACATGTCATACTCCTAGAATAACAACCTTGAAAAACTTTGATAAGAAAAAATAACACCTGGAGATCTGCTGTATTATTTCCTGTCCCATGTTTATGCAATCTATGAAGTTTAAAGGAACAATCTTGAAAGCCTTGAAAACATTTAATGAAATGAACTTTAAAGATTGTAATTAACTAGCAATTCAAAGAATGGATTTAAAGAGCAAGTTTGGAAACCCCTTGGATGGTACAAACAGAGCTTATTGACTAATTGAAAAAGGCTGTTACTAGGTATGTTTAAAAATAATATTAAAATGATGTAATAAATTTTGAATAAATGGATGATTGGATGCAATAATAAGAATAGATTTAAAAAAAAATAGAAATGAGCAAAATATTGTTATATGTATTTTTATATAATATCAAAGTAAAGATAAGAGACTAAGACTAGACTTTGAAAATGGTATTATTAGATATGTTATTATTAAGATGAAGATGGAAAATAAAATAAAGTAAAGTAAAATGAAGGATTAAGTGTTGACATAGATATATATAATAATAGATTATGTAAGTTTGATAATTGTTGCAAATTCTATTTGTATTAAATTTTCTTTTTGTATTGGAATTAATGATACCCAGCCAACACACTGTTCACGCAATAATATGTATGTTTTAAAAGAAAAAAAATACATAAAAAAGATAAAAGAAATAAAACAATGACAGAAAAAGAAGAAAAAGATAGAGCCAATTTGGTTTAGTGGTTAAGGCATCAAGCTAGAGACAGGGAACTGTGAGTTCTAGTCCTGCCTTAGCCATGAAAACCAGCTGGATGACTTTGGCCGCTCACGCTCTCTCAGTCTAACCTACCTCACAATGTTGTTATAGTGGGAAAATAGGAGGAGGGAGGAATATGTACATTGTCTTGAGTTATTTATACAAAAAAAAATAAATGTGGGATAAAAAATTAAAAAAGAAACAAGACACAAAAGTACATACTATCAAGTGTTTAAAAATGAGTGACAACATACAACAACAAAAAATGAGGTATAATACATTGCTGCAATAAACAGTTACAAATCTATATATAATTATAGTACATACATAGGTAAATATAACTGTAATTGTTCATTGTAATTCTGTTCCTTTTCAGGTAATGAGATTGCATGCTTCAGTAAGGCAACAGATGATAAGAGATAAATGGTTTTTTGTGTGTGTGTTTTCTGAACTTGAATGAATGTGTATACAAGTATTTAAATAAGAATGCAAGTTTCTTTGTCTCTGAGTGCTTGGTGTAATCTAACCATGGCAAATTTGCTACTTATAATGCAATTCACTTGGACAATAAAGCTGCATAGCATGGTCATGTCTAGGTGCAGAGATATACCTTACTGAGGTATGGATACAATATAATTTCTTTCATTAAGCACCTTGCATTTCCTAAAACACTTGCTTGGCAGCTTCACTAGCTGGAAGACGATTCTGCATGGGTGCAATGCATGCCGAGAAGTTTCTTCTAGTAAATGGAATTGCAAAATGAAGCATTAAAACAAAGTAATAACGGTTCATCATTTTTGCTGTATGAAGCTGCTTCAAATAAATGTTTGTTGAAGTTAGCTTTACATAGTCCTAGTCCATGGTCTTCAACTCAGAATTGACTTTAAAGGGCATGCCTCATGACCTAATTTTTGGATTTCCTTTTTTTTGATCTTGCCTCAAGAAGAGTTCTGGAGTATGCAAAACCTTGCACATTGTTTTGTGAGCTTTCGCTGTATCCATCATAAGGATATCAGTATATACTGTATACATACTTATACTCAGTATGCCACATTAGAATGACTGCATGGGGTACAACATATCTAGTCAGACCAATAATTGTGGTAGGAAAAGGCGTTAGAGCTTTTTGTGGTATTTTAAAATCTATCAACCCTCACTGCAATGGATGACTTAGCCTTCCTTGAATCTGTAGGGGAAGTCAATAAAATAGGTGATTTTCTCATAAAAGACTCAAGCGCATATAGAAAAATGTTATTTGGAAAGCAGATACATTTTTTTGTGTGTGAGAGAGAGGGAGAGACAGAGAGACACAGAGAGAGATAGACAGACAGACAGAAAGAGAAACTGGTAGATTTAAATAGAAAATATATAGCTACAGCAATTATAGCAAGATCATATCTAAGTCAAAAAAAGTCTTCAATAATTACATTGCAAAGTCAGTGTGAAGCATTTTTATCCTTCTGCCATCTTGTTTGACAAGCTTTATGTATATTTTATTTGTATGCAAGTGAAAGGCATTTTATTGTGTCCCAAAGGATGAAGTATTAAGGATCATTTGCTTCCTGCTGTGTGGCCTGTCATAATTTTTTAGAAGACTGGCAAGAGTAACAACTAATCAGTATGTTAACATACTGCTTGATAGAGGATAGTCAAGCTTTGTCCAAGGCTATTTTAATACATTTCTTAATGTAATTTTTACCTGGGATGGGGGGACTTTGTTTTTGAGAAGATAAATTACTATCCAGATACCAGAAATAGAAGTAAGGCTGTCTCTCAGTAGGTATAGAGGGCAAGAGGGAAGAGTCAGCATTACAAGGAGGAAAGAAGGCACTTTTTTTTTTCTGTCACTGAAAGCCCCTAATTAATAATTTGTTATATCAAATATTGTAACATGGAAAACAATTTTTGGAGCATCTGAGAATTAAATCGACTTGCTGACAAATAAATAGCTGGCAGAATCTTTTGAAAATGATGATAGAAAAGTCAATTGTCAAAAACCCTTACAGGTTTCTCTGAAAAGACTCAATTCATTCCTTGTTCTGCGCCGCATTTTATGTTTCCTTTTACTCTAATGCTGGGGGGGGGGGCAGGGAAAGTACTATGTAGAAACAGTTGTTTACAGTTCTGACATATAAAAAGCCTAAATTTCATTAGTCATTTTATAACAGGCAGGTTCTTTTCGATGTACCCTCTCTGCCACTCAAATTGGGTTTGAAAATGATTTCTAAGTGTTTGCACAGCATGCCAATTCATGATTATGCAGAAGATTAGTGGATTTAAACAGTGATGATCCAATAACACAAAGCAGCACACACAATGTGTTGTGCAAGCCTTCCTATAAAAAAACAAAATTACTAAAATTAGTTTTTCTTTTTAAAAAAAATGTTTCTTCCCAATAGGAAGGGACTGACCACTTAGCAGGTAGCTGTACACCTACTTCAATAATAAAAGCCAACAAACAGATCTAAACAATATTCATTCTGTTCGGTGCATGACAATCAGGAAACTCTTACTGCCATTAGAAAGATAACAATCCAGAGTGTTTGACATGCCCTGAATTTACCAGTTTGAATTTATTGAATAATAAATTATTCCTGGAAGGGACCAGTGGATTTGAGAGGGACAGGCACACAAGAGGGAAAGTTATGTAGTATTATATATCAGGCATTAAGCTACCTGTACAGAGCTAACTGGACAAATGGTAACATGAGTGTTAAAATATAAAAAAAGCATGCAAATAGAAGTACAATCTTGCTAAGATCGCTACACCCATCAAAAGTGGTAGGTGGATGAAGATGTTTTAAAGGAGATAACTGAAGTCTCAAAAATTATGGTAGTTTTGATAAGGATCCAGATATCTGTGGGGAAATTATGTTACAAAACACAATGTGTGAGTGTGTGTGTGGAGAGAAACATTAATTCCAAGGGTTGATGTGGGCATTAGTAGATCAACTATTTTAGATTTGATCTTTACTAACAGGGAGGACTTAACTGAGTTTTCGGTTTTAACAAGAATTTTAGTTAAAGACCAGCCATAGGTTTTGGAAAGTCAGATTTTAATAATTGAAGAGAGCAATAATAATAAAGAAATTCTTGACACATCTAGGGTATTTTTAATAGGCATCTTACAAAGAAGCAGAAGCTAAAGAAGGCTGAAAATGAAATTGGCTAGAAATAAAAGGAAGGATCAATCACCAAGAAGTCTACAGAATTCAGCTCAAAAATGTAGAACTGAAGACAGAAAGGGAGAAAATGAGCTACGTCTAGAAGCAAAATCCAGCAAGTTTTTTTTTGTTTTTCCAAAAATGTTATCACCTATTTTATCCGCCATTTTTATAGCCATAGAAAATGCCAATTTAAGTCATATAGAT
Source organism: Oxyrhabdium leporinum (assembly GCA_032468155.1). NCBI lineage: Eukaryota > Metazoa > Chordata > Lepidosauria > Squamata > Cyclocoridae > Oxyrhabdium > Oxyrhabdium leporinum. Next base: position 135,258 of record JANHFL010005478.1, read on the forward strand.
CAATAACAAAAAAAATAGAAGAGAGTGGAGTTAAGTAAAGACACAGCAAAGGATCTTTTAGCTGATTTCAATGCCTTCAGTTCCTAAAGAAACTTAAGAGATGTCAGATCTCTGTCAATTATCTCTGAGGATTCCTGGAGAACTAGATAAAAGATTTGGAGATGGGCAAATGGAAAAGGAGGAGGGGAAACAAAGGATGAGTCAAAACTGATTGTTATTGAGCCTAACATTAACATCTGGAAAGATCTTAGAACATATTGTATAATTAATCAAGCCATTTGTAAGCATATTGAAAACAATGCTGCGATGGTAACAGTCAGCGTGGATGTGTAATCCATGACCGCCATAAAATACATTCTATTTTATAGCACAGCTGTCAAAAATAAGTCATGTGAAACAAATATTATCAGCCCCGGATCCATCTTGAAACAAATTCCGGGCTGCTACAGCGGGGTGTGAGCAAGCTGTGGGAACGGGAGAGTAGCGAAGGAAGCATATCCACAACAACATTCTTTCACCAGCAATCAAGGAGAAGCTGCTGGCACCTGGAGGGGAGTGACTGGAATTTGGTGGCAGTTGAGACAGGAGATTGATTGGCCAATGTGATCTGAAGGTCACTAAATGGGGCAGGGTATGAGTTTTAGTGTGGAGGGAGGAAAACGTGGGAATTCAGATTCAGGTTTTCCCCAGATGTGCCAACATGACTACTCAAATAAATTCTTACTTTGATGGACTTTGTCTCAGAGTTCTGAATTGTTTGGAGAGTTTACTTGAAACGCTGACATTAACCCAAATCTTAATTTAAAGAAAATCCAAGTGGCTTCTTGCAAAGCGGTGTTGCTGTCCGGGGTCCTGAGCCTGAAACACACCAATCAGGGCCTCCAGGGGTGTTGGTACAACCTGGAGCTTAGTGAGTCCAGGGAATGGAGGCTCCAATCATCGTTGCGGAGCCAGTCACTTGCAGGGATACCCTAGAAGTTCAATCAGCTGAGTGTGGGACTCACCGCTCAGACGTCCCCATATCTGATCCAGCCTGGTTGGACTCTAGCCCAGCCTATGTTCCACTTTCCGGTCTCAAGGAGCATTGGTTTCGTTCCACTCAGCACTGGCCAGACCAAGGCTCAGCCTTCTGCTTCAGACCCAATTGGTCAGAGCCGTGGCCCAGCAGGGCACAGTAGCCAGGCGACATCCCGGAGGCACTCAAGCCCAGGCACCAGGGGAGGAATAAGAGGACTACCAAGGCCTGCCCATCATTTCCCACCGTCACCTCCTGGATTACTACCAGCCAACCAAATTCCGCCTGGACGGACCTTTTATCCAGGCCAGGGGTGGGTCTATTAACAGTGGATGTCAGCTCCCATCCCACCACCGATCCCTCCAGCCTCAGCAGCCACACCAGCAGCTGTCCCACCACAATTCCTGGCAACCTCTGATGGCACCATGGGAAAACTGGCCTATTTCCTAAACTGAATCTGGGCTCACATCGATTGGTATGGGGCTCAATATCAGTCAGACCAAGACATGATCTCGGTCATTGCAGATAATATGAGAGAGGGGAAAGCTGCAGACTGGATTGCTCAACTGCATGACAAAGGAGCCCCTAAGTTGGAAGATGTGGACGAGTTTGTGCATTCCCTAAGAGCCCAATTCAAGGATATAGGCAACCGGGAGGAAGCCGAGGCAGAAATCAAAGGACTGAAACAGCGCTGGGAGTGTGCAACTCTTCATCCACTACTTTAAAGAAGCCCTGGATCAGGACCTTAGGCAAGCATTAGCCTTCAGGGGGGTGCCTGACCGGATCCAAGATTGATACCAGATGGGGGTGACTATGGACTTACAAATTCATCCCCACCATAGATCTGCGCTAGAGAAACCCCATAAGTGGCTGTTGGAATGAAGACTGGTCAGCAAGCCTCTGGTAGAGACGTGACCCCGGAGTCAAGTGCTTCAGGTACAGTCAGGAGGGCCACCTAACCTCAGAATGCCTCGCGCTGGCCTCTATTCCCTAGGCACGAATGCCATCTGCAGCTAAGCTGAAGAAAACTCCCTGAAAGCCACAAGGCAAGGGGCAGCTTGCTCTGCAAACTGTAGAGGTTCCCCCCCTTGCAGTCCAGGGAAGGGGAAACTCCACAGTTATTGACTCTAGTGGTAGTGGCAATGAGGACCCAATAGTAAGTGAAGCTCTCTGCCCTTTCACCATAAAATCTCGGATAGTGGTTCCCTGGACAGGAGCCTATGGGAAGCTAGAGGCCATAATAGACACTGGCTGCACCTGATACTTAATCAACTGTCACACTGTGCAAAATTTAGAGATACAAATGAGAATGCTGAACTGCCCTATCCACTTTGAACAGGTAGACGGTTCGCTAATTGGAAGAGAACCAGCGACTTTGTCACAGAACCTGTAGGTCTAGAGATGGGGCGGCACTGGGAAATTATACGATTCATAGTTACCCAAAAAATGAATGAGGCACTCCTTCTTGGCTTGGCTTGGCTAGACAAATGGCCCCCCACAATTACATGGGAAGATGTCTATTGTAAGATAAGGATAGGCATTGGGCCGCTGCCATCCCTCCCACAATCTGAGAACCGGCCAGCCTTGGGGCGCAGCGATCACAGTCAGAAAGAGGGAGTGGCATCCACAACAGAGGTGCCACCCAGTTGCCCGCGTATACCCAAAGAATACCAAGACTTAGCAGAAGTCTTTAGTGAAGATGAATGCAGAAAACCACCTTCAGTTGCCCACTAGGCAGCTTCTAATTTAAGGTTATGCCATTTGGGCTACAGGGAGCTCCAGTGGTGTTTATGCAACTCATTAAACAGATGCTGCATGAGTACCTATATAAAGGAGTTCTAATTTATTTGGACAATATTCTCATCTTCAGCTAGACAATGGAGACACACATCAAACTAGTGAGACAAGAATTGAAAAAACTCCTAGATGCTAAGCTTTATGCGAATTTGTCTAAGCTTTATGCGAATTTGTCAAAGTGTAAATTCCACAAGCCCTCCTTAGACTTCCTGGGCTACGAGTGACAAATGAGGGGATTGAAATTGACCCAGGAAAAGTTAAAGCTGTACTGGATTGGCAACCTTCTCGCACCCAGAAACAACTTCAAAGGCAGTTCATTTCCACATTCACTGAGATAGCCCTGCCACTTACTGAACTATTAAAAACAAAGGGGGCTGACCCCCTTTTCCCAAATCCAACTATCCTCTAAATTGGACACTTGAATGTCAACGAGCATTCAAAGAGTTAAAAGGACTGTTTTCCAAAGAGCCAATCCTATGACAACCAGACCCCGAATGGCCATTTGTCGTGCAAGCTGATGCCAGCAATGTCGTAGTAGCCACAGTGCTTCTATAGGAAAACTCCCTGGGCCAACTGCAACCCTGTGCCTGTGTGTCCAAAACCCTCACCAACACCGAAGCGCTATGGGCCATATGGTAGAAAGAGGCCTTTGCAGTCAGATGGGCCCTCCTCTCTTGGAGGCATTTCTTAGAGAGCAACAAAGTGCCTTTCAAAGTCTGGACTGACCATAAAAACCTAGAGGCACTGAAGACCCCTAGAAAGCTGTCCCCGAAGCAAGTCTGATGGGTGCAATACTTTAAACATTTCAACTTTGAACTGAAGCACATCCCAGGAGAGAAGAATAATTTGGCTGAAGCTTTGTCAAGAAAACCTCAGTTCAACAGCCGAGGGGAAGAAGTCGTAGATGCCGTAGTGCCCCAATCTCAGGTAGCTGCCCAAGTCACTACCCAAAGCCTAGCCAGGAGTCGAGACAGCCCCATACTGAAGCACTGAAGTCCGCACTCCCTGCGGATGACCCAAACACCCTAATCTTGCATGATGGGCTAGCTTGGAAAGGGACTAAGCTGTATGTCTCTGCCAGCCTGAGATTGAAAGAATTATAGCACAGTCATGAGCCCCGGTTGGCTGGTTATTTTGGGTTTCTGAAGACCTTTCAACTAACAAGGAGACAATTTTGGCGGACAAAAATGAAGGCAGATGTAGAGGACTATGTAAAAAGCTGTTCCACATGCGCTGCCATGAAAACAAGATAGCAAAGCCACCTGGTCTGCTCCAACCTGCGGCTGACCCCAGCTGACCATGGGAAAAGTTAGCCATGGATTTCATAGTTGAACGTTCAGGGAGCAGTGGAAACACTGTCATTTGGACAGTGATTGACTTATTCTCTAAGCAAGCTCAGTTCACTGCTTGCTCTGGGCTACCATGCACTAAGAAACTAAAGAAAATGTACCCCGCTGGATCATCTCCGATCGAGGAGTCCAGTTTACAGTGATGTTCTTGGGGGGGGGGGTTTCTATGGTCCATTGGGCCCTCTCAGGTACTGAGCTCTGCTTTTCTTCCAAGCACAACAGCGCTGTGGAATGGACAAATTTCATGGTGGAGCAATACCTGAGATGTTACGTGGACTACCAACAAGACAATTGGGCTGATTTGCTATCTTTCACAGAAGTAGCTGACAACAATGCAGTCTACAGCAGTAATGGACTAACTCCTTTCCAAATTACTAGTGGAGTGGATTTTGTGCCCATGCCTGATTTGCCTAGAGAGCCTCTGTCCTCAATGTCCCTAACCGAATGGATAGACACATTAAAACAGGGGTGGGAAAATGCTCTGCCCAAGCAGCTGAGAAATACAAACATCAGGCAGACAAGCACCGGTTTTCCCAAGCCCCCTTCAAAGTAGGAGATTGGGTCTACTTGTCCACTAAATGCCTTAGATTAAAATTGCCTACAAAGAAACTGGGACAAAAATTCCTAGCTCCATTTCCCATAGTGAAAGTAATAAATCCGTTAACTGTGCAACTAAGTCTCCCTGGCTTGTTAGGGAAAGTGCATCTGGTATTTCATAGTAGCTTATTGAAACCATCTGCTAGCTCACAAATAAGACCAAGAGATCAACCCGTTCCCAAGCCAATCGTAGTACAGGGAGAAACACATAATGAAGTAAAGAAAATATTAGACTCTAAATTAACATAGGGGTCGGTTACAATACCTAATCCACTGGAAGTGGTACCCTTTGTCTGATGCCACCTGGATGAAGAGTTGGGATGTAAAAGCAGATAGAAACAGTTCCATGAGAAGTTTCCCGATAAGCCAACAGGGGGCCCTGGGGGGGGGAGAAAGAGGTGGGTGTCTCGGACCCCTAACTTCTTGTCACTTGTCTCATTTCAGGATGTTCTCATCACTTGAGGGGATGAAGTCTGTCAGCCCCGGATCCATCTTGAGACATGAGTTGGGTGTGAGTTTTAGTATGGAGGGGGAAAAACACGGGAAATCAGATTCGGGTTTTCCACAGATGTGCCAACATGACTAATCTAATAAATGTTTACTTCGATGGACTTTGTCTCAGAGTTCTGAATTGTTTGGAAAGCTTACCTGGAATGCTGACAAATATTTTCTCTGCAATAAAGTGAGTCCACAACTGACTAGTTAACCACAAGCCAGAGATTAGCATTAGTGGCTGTTATTGAGTTGGATAGGGTTGAGTTGAATAGAAATAACAAGGAGAGGGGGAGAAAGGAAGGAATCATAGGAATCTGTCTTGGGCCAAGTATCATTCAACATTTTTTATTAATGACCTGAAACAGGTCATGGGGCTGCTTGTTAATCTGTAGATCATGGGGATCATGGGGCTGCTTGTCAATCTGTAGATGCCAGAATCATGGGGCTGCTTGTCAATCTGTAGATGATATAAAAATGAAAGATTTGGCTAACACCGAAGATGCCAGAATAAAATTGCAATCTAAACTGGACCAGTTGGATGAGTGGCTGGGAGAAATAAGATGTCCTTCAACAGAGACAAATATATGCTATTACACATAGAAAGAAAACTATAGCACACATGTGCAGGATGTCCAAAGGAAGAGGAATCCTTTAGCCTGACTTTGAAAGGATATTGAAGAGACTGGTGTACATATTTCCTTGTCATGTCCCACCGAAGAGACATCTCTTATTATTTAAAGTGTTAAAATGGTGAAGCCAGGCTATATGAGAAAATGAATAGGCAAGGTAATTTTGCAAACAAGACACAAACTGTTGAACCTTCAAGAGCAGGAAATAAGCAACTATATGCTCACTGACTTGAAAGATATGAGGAAGAGGCTTAGATTTTAAATCTGGGGACAACCACATGGGAATGTATGTATCCAGATTCTGGGATGTGGTTTGGCAATAAATCAACTTCCCTAACACTCTTATGTCGACTTCAGAATATACAGTGGAGAAAGAGTGCAATTGTCATAGTGCAAAGCTTTGACATGTAGTCTGTAGCTTCACTTCCTTTTTGTGGTCTGTTGAAGTAAGGTCTTCAGGATTGGCTTAAGGAACCAAGGACACAGAGACACACAGAAACATGACAAGAAATATTCCAGTGTCATCTTACTGTTTGACCATATGCTTGCAATCAATATGATGACTGATTGCTTATAATTTTTCATATTAGGAATGTGTTATTTTGAGATGAAATCATTGTCGAAATGTCTATTTCGACTCCCAGAGAAGTAAGTACCATATCAGTATTGTGAGATGGGTACTTCTCCTGCTTAAGAAACATTGCCCCCTATGGACGATTTGATTTTACTCATACAGTTTTTAAAGTTTCAGCAATAAGTTTTGCCCAGGTTTTGCACTACAATTAGCTGCAAACAGTCCAGATAGATGATACAGCTATTGTACCTCCAGGCGTGTAAATAGTTTTGAACTACTTCACATACTCACCCACATTTATACACACCCATTCACCCTTGGTGAAAGCTAGAATTACACTGGAGTGCATCCAAGAAATCAGTCATTCTGTTTATATATCTATATCTATTGCCTCTTTGAATTTATGTGCATATCAAGCAAACATACTGTAAATTGATTTTAATATGAAAACCGTTAACCTTGATATGGCAGTTTAGTGATTATTTTCCTTCTGATTGCTGTAGACCTGGAAAATATGTAGTCTAGGTGTGCATTTGCAACTGGCAAACTCCTGGTGCATACATAAATGATAAGAATTGCAGCTAATAGCTTTTGAAACACACCATTTCCAGAAATATTTCTGCTCTATATAGTCAGCTCTAAATTCTACATTAACATGCAATTTGTATAGTCCAAGTCTGGTTTCGAATTATAGATCAAAGCTGTAGTTCACAATTATCTGAATTTGGCCTCTGGTTTATTCATAGTCAATTATTTCTTAAAATAATTTGTTTCTTCTGCTATAATCTTCAAAGTAGACTTGTTGTGTATATAAGAAGGATGGATGGGGAAAAACTTCAAACATAAATAGGAGGAACACATAGTTCAGTGGCAGAGAACACAAGTCTCGTCTGTGATATCTTTAAGGCCGTTAAACATTATTATTATGTATGAGTATGTTGAGTTAGATTAGTTGATATCTTGAGAAGGCATAAGGCAGCTACCATTTCCCCTGATAAGAAATGCCAATTCTAGAATCCTACCCATTGTAAACAGAAATATTAATTTATGCATTCTAAGTCAAATTGTTTTATTTCAAATACATTTAGGATATTTTATGAATGTATATAGAAAAATGTGGGGAGCCATGTGATAGTTTAAAAATGAATTTCTAGAATTGTTTGTGAATCTGCTATGACATTTTAAAATAATTATGCATTATTGATACATATTAATAATCGTTAATTCACTCTATGAAAGGAATAGTTTTGAAAGCCTGCTAAATTTTAAAATGAAACAGTTAAGTTTAAAGATTGAGTCCTATTGGAATTTTTTCTTTGTTTGAAATCGAAAGCACTTACTCAAAGCATTTTGAAATTCCTTCTCAGTATGGTTCCCAAAGAACAACACACACCAAAGTGTTTTCTTTGTTTTCAATATGTTTATAGTTGCTTTTATTGTTGTAATACTTTTTATATTTAATAATGGTAGTGTTTTTTTGCTATTGTTTTAATTTTTTAGTACCTGCACAACAAAGTACAGAGTGTTTGGCGAGATGGGCAGCTATATAAATTGGACAAATAAATAAGACAGAGGTCTCCAGTGGTCTTAGAGCTCTAGGAGATGAGGGAATAAACAGTCACTCATATCGTGGTCAATACCTTTATGGGCCCTGGGTTCCCATACTTCCTTTTGTAATCACTTTTGGACATTGCTTGTTCTGCTTTTTGGTTATTAGGAACCTTTGCTTTTACAACACCAGGTGAGTTTCCTTCAATCTTCAGCACAAGAAGTTTTAAATGCAATTATTCTTTTCTTTTTCAATAAACAGCAAAAGGTGATTAGAAGTAGATACAAATGAACTAAGAGTTCAGATGTATTTGACATAAGATTTTGGAATTAATTATAAAAATTATTCTCATGGAAAAATGCTTTTGAATTCTTTTAAAAGAAATGATAGGATGGGACTTTGAAGGTTGGACATTAGGAGGATCCAGAAAGAACTAAGGATTACAATTAAATGAAGAAGGCACTTAAATTTAACTACTAATACAGAATGGAGCGAAAGATGATAATATTGGACATACTGAAGGATATTTGTGAACAATAGACTGAGAAATTAAATTTAAGAGTGTCTGCCCTTATAGACAGTACTTAAAAGATGTTTTGTAAGGACAAGGTTTACAACAAACATGAGATTCATCTGAAAGTGGATTTAAAAATGACAGGCTACAAGAATGCTATGGAAAAAGATGCTACACTGGAAGTGCAAAAGAAATTGGCTGAGGTCTTAATAATTGAAAGGGATATGCAAATTACAAACTCAGAGATTGATCTGGATCATTTTTTCATACTGGATTTATAAAAGAGACTTGTTAAAGCTTTGAAGAATTTTATGAGAAGGGACAAAGAAAAAAGAAGAAGAAATCAAGTGATAGGATATTATTTGAAGAGACAAAGTTGATTTATTTGATCAAAGTTAAAATAGATATGTTGTTATCACTGGTAATGCTTGGTAAACTTTTACTGATTAGGACTGGATAACAAAGCTTTAAGGATTTGTTTGTAAAAAAAGAGACAGGTAATGGGAAGAAGACATCATTTGTTTTGTTTTAAGAAAAAAATCAGTTTCTAAAATTATTTATACTTGTGCTGAAAGAGAAAGTCATTTCTTTACAGATATCTTTTTTTTACATTTCTTCTTTCCTATTTTTCTTTTTCTATTTTTTAGTTTGTACTGTATTAGTTTTTGCTTTTTTTATCATAACTTTCAATAAAATTACTATGAAAATAACTTCTATAATCTCTGTGTTGTAGACTTGTACATTAAATTACTATCATGAAATAGAATGTGATATGCCATTATCAAAGGGAAAGGTATCATTACTCATGTAGGCTAACAGATTGCAGAACTCATCAAATGTGATGAGGCACATTTTTATAAACTTTTTTAAAAATCTAACTAGTAGGAAACAAACTTAAAAAGCTTCTGTTCTTATTTTTTTTAGTTAAGTACTACAGAAGTTTGAAGTTATACCAGTAATGAAGGACTATCACATCTGTGAAATATAAATCACAGATTTCTATGACAATACATATATTTTCATTTCTAGATTAATTCAATTAAGAGTAAATTTGTCCCCTTTTTGCAATACAAATTGGATTAAACATATTAACTTGGGAAGACATGAGAACAAATTTACTAGGTTCATTAAGCTTGGGAAATTAAATTACAGAAAATTGTGTTTCCAAGTAATAGATTTAAGCTGTAATATTTAGCAAGTCTGCCAAAGAGAAGCATAATTCTCATGCAAATAGATAATGTGGTCTATGGAAAGCCATCTTATTTCCCAGTAAAACAATTTTACCTCCTCTGCAAAACGCTGCTATTTTAAAGAATTCCTAGGGAGGAAAGTGCCAACCTCCTTAAATGGATTATTGGATAACAATAAACTTGTGTGCAGAACTGATGATCTGTTTTGGGGATAATTCAAAATACTATCCTACTAAACAAGCATTTGTTAAAAAGTTAAATTCAGAGAGGAGTTCTAAGCCATCATAATTTGATCTTGGTAAAAACTGGTCTGAAACAAGATTTTTTAAAAAAATTATTTATTCAAATGTATTACTTGCTCAACAGTGAACCTTAACTATCCATCTTCCAGAAATAGAATTTTCATAGATCACAAGCTTCCTTATGGCAAGAAGCAACTTCAGGGACGTACCTATGGAAGAAAGGATTTAAACAAACAAACCTTCCCCTGAATGCTTCTCTCTTCTACAAATGGAGACTGAGTAACTTAATATTTAAATGATACATCTCTGTCCTCCGGCAGTAATTTCTGCTATACAGGTTGTCCTTAATATACAATCATTTGTTTACTGACCATATGAAGTTATAACAGCACTGAAAAAGTGACTTATCTCTTACACTTGAGACCATTGAAGCATCCCCATGGTTACATAATCAAAATTCAGGCATATGGTAATTGGCATGTATTTACAGCAGTTGTAGCCTCCCAATGTAAGCCTCCCATTTGCATTGGCAACTCTGAGCTGACTTCTGACAAACCAAGTCAGTGGAGGAAATGGATTCACTTAGCAACCACGTGAGCAGGGATTCACTTAACCATTCTGGCAAAATAGATCATAAAATCAGGTATGATTCACTTAACTGACTTGCTTAGCAATGGAAATTCTGATCCCAGCTGTTGTTGTAAGTTGAGGAATACCTGTGTTACCTCAGGAAATCCATTGGTTGATCTTAAAGCAGTTAGTCTCTCACAATACTCTGATTTGCAAGATTGAAAAGCCAGGATTTGAAAAAAAAATCATCCTAGCATTGGAGTAAAAACACAAATTAGCCTGTTTAGACACACTGTTCAATACTTTTAAGGTTTCAGCTTGAACCTTTATGTCTCAAATACCCTCTGAAAATATCCTCACTATCCATTTTTAGATCAGAGTTGAACAGGTATTGAAAACTTGCACACTGCTGTGACTGATATATGGAATGGCCATTTTTTTTTTAAAAGGCTAATGTATGTGTGTTGGGAGGCAAGTTATTAAAACATTGTGTGTGAAGTTGTCCTAAGGTGTTGTGAATTACCAGGAAATCCATGAGGTGGACAGACTGAAATCTTCAACAAGTTCTTCTGAGGAGAGAGCTAGAATATACCAATTTTTATTTGTTACAAATAAAAGCAGTCAAAGAGGTTATGGCTATAAATAATCAATAAATATGGTTGGGAAACAAATTATACATATTATTGATCAGACATCCACATGCATGAACACGTATGTATGAACGTGCACACATACATAAATGAGCTTCAGCACGAATCTTATAGTTGGAGAGATAGTTTAGCTAATTCTCTAATTAGTCTTAATTCTCCAAGGAATTAATTATTGCTTCTATAGTTGGGGCTGTCATTTTTTGCTACTGATGGGCATATAAACTAGCATATATATAATCAGGATTGACAGTATTTTTTTTTCAGAATAAAAATCATGCTTTAGTGTTAACTGGTTCAATCAAGAGATTGAAAAGCAACATATCAGAAGAAAATTGTAAGATTCAGATTTCTCTGTTTTCTGAGGCAATAATGGAATGGAATGTATACTCTGTTTAGCTAAGCTGTTGTTCATATTCTTAGATAGATCCCAAATCCTCCTCCAGATTTTAACATCTGGAAATAATCAGGCTGTCTAGGAAATGGATACTTATTCATTTTTAATTAATTTTTATACTTCCATAAATCACAAATAAATCATTTACATGTAGGTGTCCCTGAAGGAATGATAAGAACAAGTACATAAGCTAAACAACAATAAATTTAGCTATTTTATGTATGTGTGAACACTTTGATGAAGAGATCAGTCATATTCCATAAACAAACCTTTATGACATCACTTCAAATTGTCCTTTTTAGAACTAAAGAAGAAATTTCCTTCCAGTTTTCTTCTCCCACTAGAATTTCTTCGTAAATCTGCATATCAGTTATTTTGCATGCCTTTTAAAATGAAAGATACATGTTTTTTGTTTCTCTTGAAACAATGTTGAATTTTATATAAAAAACGTTATATTTGTGTTTGCTTCAAACTTCAAACGATGGAATATATTGGACCCGCAATATTTAAAAAACTTAACAAGCAGATCAGGCAATATGTTTATCTGCATCTTTATATTTCAAAGAAATAATAGAAGTTATAAAATCCATGAAAACAGGAAAAATTCCAATTCAGATATTATCCCATTTAGTGGGATATATTTAATTCTCTGCTCCAATATTATCAGAGGCTGTTATGATGCCTTTAAAAAACAACAATCTTCTTCAAGGAAGCATATATTCCCTTCTTACATGTTAATGTAGAAATATTGCTAACAATTCTAGAGGGTAAATGATCTGTTTTTAGAAATGATCGCCAAGCATCTGATATTAGATTCCATATGACAATCTGTAGGCAGCTTCAGAAAAAAAATGGAATTAATTGTGGTTTTCTCAGAAATGGAAAAGGTGTTTAATGTGATCCAATGGATTTTTTTGTCTAAATATGGAATATCTTAATATGTTCTACTACTATTCATCTGCTATAAATGGAATGCTCTTCATTTGTCAAGATACTGGAACCATATATTTGGCCTGTTAAACAAATGGTAGATCTTTTAATTATAAGCTGCCCAGAGTTGCCTTGTAGGGAGATGAGTGGCATAAAAAATTAATAAATAAAAAAAATGGCTTGAGTTCAACAAGCAGGTTATTTATCAACTAGGGATTACTGTATATGTCACTGATAAATACATTATGTAACAGTGTAGAACAGTGTATGATGCAAGCAAATTAGTGTGTCATTTTTTAGTTTAGCTTAGTTTACCTTGTCATTGCACCTCATACAAGGAAATTAAATGCCATCTTCAGTGTACATTATAACTATAAAAATAAAATACAAACATACATCCTTCACATTCTATACAATTGAATTGAAAACTCCTGATATTGCATTAATATTGCACTATATAGTAGAATTCAATATAGTTATTGCCCTGGAATAGAAGCTGTTTTTCAGCCGATTTGTCCTTGTTTTTATTATCCTGTACCATATGCCAGATGGTAATAGTTCAAAAAAATGGAGCTTAGGATGAGATGGATCTTTAAGAATGTTTTGAAATTTCTTAAGGCAGTGGGCGCTATAAAGTTCTTCCAAGGAGGGGAGAGAGCAACCAATGATCCTCTGGGCAATGAAGTTAACCCTCTGGAGCGCTGTCCTATCTTCCCCTTTGCAATTGGCAAAACATACACAGGTTCAGCAAGTTAAAATATTCTCTATGGTGCAGCAGTAGAAGGTCACCAGCAGTTTTTCATTCAGTTGTTTCCTGAGAAGTCTCAGGTAGTATAATCTCTGCTGGGCCCTTTTTGACCAGTGGTGAAATCTAGCCGGTTCTCGCCAGTTCCCGAGTACTGGTGGGGCAAATTTTGATTAGTTCAGCGAACAGGCAAATATCACCTCTGGCTGACCCTGCCCCCACCCACCCGGTCACTGCTCACCCGCTGTGTCACTCCTCGCTTGCGTGCTGTTGACCACAGTCTGTAGTTTGCCTGCCTGTGCCAGCCTGCCTGCTGCCTGCCTGCCTGCCTACACCCCAACTGATCTAACAGGTAAGCTCACTGCCTTTCCTACTCCGTTCCACGCAGCACGCGGCCCCGCCATTCTTCTCTGCCTTCTCCGCGCCCCTTCCTCACCTTCCCACACTCACCAGGCCTGCCTGCGTGGTCCGGGAGGCCTGCCCATCCTCCTCGCCGCTTTCCACACTCACCTTTATCATCTGAAAATGCCTGCCAGCTGACTCTTGCCGATGGCTTCCCGAATCCCGGCCTTTTCTCCTTGTAGCACTGAGCTGCTTGGGTTTTGAAATGGCAGCTGCTGAATTCCTCCTAGCACTCTTGAAATCCAAGAGGGCCGGAAGGATTTCAAAAGTCAAGAAGGAGCTCAGCTCTGTGCTACAAGGTGAACAAGAGGAAGCAGAGCTGAACGCCAGACTCTTAGGATTGAAGAAGCTTGTATTTTCATTGCAGGCTGAGGCAGCAGATTGCAGAAAGATAGATCTGTGACTCTCTGAGTCTGTGAGTAACTCAATCTGCCTGCCTGCTTTGCCTGATTTTGGATAAGTTGCTCTTTTTTTTAAATAAAATAAAATCAATATTTACAATGATGTGTATTGTGAGTTAATTTTGTGAGTTTTTTTGCTAGCAAATTTTATGTTATGAGTTTGCTTGCAAGCAAATTTTATGTGACATATTATGTCACATATAGCTTCTTTTATATTTAGAAATGTGTTGCTGTGAGATTTTATGTTGCTAAGTAAGTTTCTTGCCTTGATGGGGGTCATGTAATTTTGTGAGTTTGCTTGCAAGCAAATCCCCAAAAAGACCCAACAGAAGCTCCCCCAAAAAAGACAAAGAAGAGAACCATAAATGAAGCAATGTTATCACTCCATACATTGCTGGAATATCTGAAAAGATCAGGAGGATCTTCAGCCAATACAATATACATGCACACTTTAAACCCAAGAATACACTAAGGCAGAAGCTTGTCCACCCCAAGGATAAAACACCCAGATAGAAACTGAGCGATGTAGCAATGCAATGAGGCGTGTGCAGATCTGTACATTGGAGCAACAAAACATAAACTTCATAAACACATGGCACAACATGGGAGAACAAACCCATCAGGACAAGATTCAGTAATCCATCTGCATTTAAAAGACAGGCCACTATTTTGAAGACGGCAAAGTTCACATTTTGGAAAGATAGGACCACTGGTTTTAAAGAGGGATGAAAGAGGCCAGCTATGTCAAAATTAAACAGTCTTCTCTCAGCAGAGGGGGGGGGGATATGATATCATCTATCTCCAGTCTACAACACAGTCCTTTCAGCAGTTCCAAGTAAGCTCCACACTCATTTGCACTACTCAAGTGACTAAGGACACAGATAAACCTCCAAGTGGTCTCAACAACTCTCTAAAAGAATGCAAATGACCATCTGTCTGCAAGGAATATAAATCCTTCCATTCCCCACCATCCAGTCAGAACTGAAGAAGCTTCTTGGATGAGAACTGAACAACAAGAAAAACAAGAAAGTCCAGTTGCTTCTTGAAAAACACCTTTGGGACAACGATGACTTGATGACTGAGAAATTCCAGAAACAAGCTGTCATTATCCAGATGGGGCAGGATCGAAGGTGTCCAAGGTTAGTTGTTTGTTATCACTGTGACTGTAACTGTGAGGTGTTTTAAAAGCAATAAAAACCAGACACTACATTGGTACCTGTGCATTGCACCAACATGCAGAATATTTCATTAGGTACAGTAATTAAGCTTCACCACAAATCCAGTCATGATAGTTATAACCCATTGTGCATCTATTTAATAAACAAACCAACAAACAAATCTTAAGAAGAACCAATGTAGAATATACATTTTATAAATTTGTAATTTTGCCAGTATAGGGTAATCTGGTGACTAATAAGACCTTTTCACTAAAAAATCACGAGAAAATGCCAAACATATGTACATAATTTAAACTAGTAACTAAATGTTGGCATAGTAAAATAGTATTTTATATTCAGGAGTAAGTTTGGTTTCCATTTCTTTCTGTTCTTTCCATTTCCCACACACAGCTTTTACAGATCATTATTATTTAGACATTAATTAAATTAACAAGCATTTCTTCAGCATTTTACAGCCTATATTTGAGTTAAGAATTATGAAACATGTAGCATCATTGCAACCTTACTTGGCCAGAAATTCTACCATGTACAATGGGACATGCTTTCATGGGTTTCAGACTAAGGGGTTTGTGTTGTTGTTGTTTTTTGCATTTATCTGTGCCTCAAATGAGCTGTTCAATCCCTTGTCATTACATAGCCATTCAAATTGCGGCAGACTGAATGTAGCAATGACTGTTTCACAGGGCCCACAGCAGTGCATGGTAACAGATTTTCAAAGCAGTTCAAAGAGTCCAGTTTCCATCTGTGTTTGGTGAAGGGTGCAAAAAGAAAAGGAAAAAAGAAAAGAACCTTGGGGCCATCTGAAAACTCAGCTTCATCTCTAACACTTGGAATAACAAAGGTGTTATTTTTTCAAAGCTCCATTATCCCCTCCCGGGGTGGTTCTGCAGATATAGTTCAGGAAAGGTGGGAAACTTCAGAGCTGATATTCCCCTTCTCGACTTTTCCTTCTCTGGGGAGTTCTTTTGAGGATGGTACAATGGTGACATATATAACATGGGTTATTGCCAGTGGAGGCAACTGTTAATGAACCCTATAGACAAATTCTTTCTTCTGGTTTCTACAGGAAAAAAATAATCTGTAGAGAAACAGCATCTTGAGAGGAATTCCCTCCTCTCTGTTATTTTGATCCAAAGAAAGTAGAGGGTGCTGTGTATCCACATTACCATACAAAATGAAAACACAGCCGTTCTGTCTTTTGACATAGCAATGCTAGGATCTCAAAATGTACTCTGTCAGGCCAGTTCTTTGTGTGATCAAAGTACTTCCTTTAATTCTAGCGTCTAAAATATTAACCAATCCACCAAATGGTAAATGCAACTGTGGGTAAACTACATTCAAATGAAACTAAGTGAAAGTAACATTTCAAGAAAACTTTTTCTATAGAAGCTAAAATTAACTTTCAGGATATTTAGTCCTGGAAAGAAATTGTGAGTGCCAGAAAGGGACTACTCAATTTGTAGAAATGGGGTTTAGCAATGGCTATTCATTAGGATGACTAGACCAGAGCATCATGTTTAGGCAGTGGGCCATTTTATGCCCCTTCAAAATCTGTGTGGGGTTCCTAGAAATCTCTAATCAGCTGATGATGGATCAACTCAGCTTTTTCAATCAGATACCATTCAAATGTATTGAATTTTAATTTATACATACAGTATATAAATTGCTACAGATCTAAAAAGCACAAGGTAGGGCTAAAATGTTTCATTCTAAAACCTCACGTCTAAAGCCTATCAGTTATCAATCATATTAGTTCACGTTATTCTCATGAAAATTGTTCATATTATTGAACGAACAGGCAAAACGAACAGGCAAAAAATTATTAAATTTTGACATCTTTTATGGATCCATGAATATGGTATTTTCTTGAAAAAGCAAGGCAGAAGGTTACTGACAAGAATAGTTAAAAAGAGAGACCAAGAAATACTGTAAGTTTGTTACTTTTCTCTTTCTCATATATCCCCTCCCCAAAGTCTATTCAACTGTTAAAGAAATTGCTATATGAAAATAAGCAGATATATGTAATAAATTAAATCAAATAAGACAAAAGAGATAAACTGTTTATCTAATCATATTGTGATTGGCAGCAGCTTTTCCAAAATTAAGGTCTATTATTGGCATTCTTTCTTTGTGGAGAGCTACTGGTCATTTTACTGAAATGTCACTTTTCTTCCAACATGAAATTCAAGAAGTCTAATCTAAAGGTTTTACTTAAGAAAATGATCAGTTACCATAATCACTTAGTGCCAGTATCTGAATTTTATATTTATATAAGAAGATTGTCCCTGAACCAAACACATGAAAAAGGGAAAGGAATGGAAATCTTTTCAAACCTCACTAGCATATCAACTAATCAAAGACTTTCTTTTTAGCTTTTATTTCTAGTAAATATGGTAAACATGTTATGCAATGTTTTAAACTCTTAAATTCTAATTCATCTTGTCCACAAAGAATTTAGGATGAAGACACAGTTTTCCTTAACATTACCATTTACTCTCACTATATTATTTCTGAAAGACAAACATAAAGTTCCCTTGTCTCCACCTCTCTATTTCTTATAAAGTTAGATTTGAACTAAAGCCTTAACAGTCAAATGCTCTGGCTGTTATAAGGGTAATTTTAATTTATCTCCCAATAGGTTTCATATTAAATCAAGGAATATATTTCTTTCCAACTATTCATAAAGTAGAAGCTTTCTACCAGCAAGTCTTGAATTGGCAGCAGTCCTTAAATACTGCAAAACCACAATGTATGAGATGAAACCATAACTCATAAATATTCTGGGCTATGAAAAATCTGTAGGGACTTTCAAGCTACAAATGGTAACTATTATATAAAGAGAGACACAGTAAAATATGTGGAAATTTTCCACAATATAAAGCAAGGTTCAAAGTGCTAATGTCATTGAACTCACTTTATAAATTGATTACATCACATAATATGCCAATCAGCAACTATCTTGGATGCCTGAATGAGATTATAATTCCATTGGGCTTGCCAATATATATCCCTTTGGGGTGTTGACGAAGACCAATGGCTGCTTAGTAACAACTGTGCTGTAAAATATTTAATGTATTTCAGTGCTATTTGCTGGTAAGTGTCTATTTCAAAGCCACAATTGCTGGCTACATTTCAGACTTCACCTGTCTGACTTCAAACACTAGGTGCATTAGCTAATCAATGGTTAAATAAGATGCCAAGAGCAATCTAAATAATGTAGCAGCAAGTCAATACAACAGTCAAAAGTGATAAAAACAGCCAAGATTTATACTTTACAAACAAAAGAGAATATGAACTGGCTCCTGTGTTTATTACAGAAATCAGTATCCTAGAAGTTACTGATATTTATAGACTTTTCTAACACTAATAACTGCACATGGCATTCTGAATTACAACGGGATTATCTTGCTTTGAAATAATCTTTCTAAAATATGTACCTGAAATTGGAATAAATCAATCTGAGAAAATAATTTCATTCTTTGCAAACATATTTAGAACAGTACTTTATGTAATATAAAACTTTAGCATCCTTTTTATGTCCTTACCGTGTTTCTCAGAAAACAAGACTGGGTCTTATTTTCCTTTGCCCCCCTCCCACTCCGAAAAAACGGCTAGGCCTTCTTTTCTAGGGGTGCCCTATTTTTTCCTCCACCCATGCCAAGTCCTCACCCCCCTGCCCAGGGCAGCCACATCCCTTCACTAATCTGCTGTCCAGGTCCATTCTCCGCTGCGCATGCAAGAAGTCTATGGGACTACAGTTAAAAAAAAAACTCACTGTAGTTCAGACTTTCCAACTTCTCATGGAAAAAAAAAGATCTCGTGAAATTGGAACGTAAAAAAACTATGAGATCTTTTTTTTTCTTTCCAGGCCTATTCGTTTTGCACATCTTCAGCCACGGCTTCCCTGTGGCAGCCACAGAGGTGCCCAACGAAGAGGCCTGGAAAGACGGGTCAGTGCTGCAACTTGGCGAGACCCGCTACCGCATGGACTGCAATCCACCCACGCTGACCAAGGTGCAGCTCCCGTGCTTTCTCATAGCCGGCTTCCCCGTGTGTCCCAAGCTCCAAGTCGAGTTAGGCTCCACCCGGGACTGCCTCTTCCATTGGTATTACGAGCAGAAGATCAAGCTGGCTGAGACGTTGTTGGCCGCCGCGAGCAACAGCTGGGTGGAAGCCCCGGCCGGCTCCGAGCGCATCTTCATGCCGACCAACGTGCAGATTGGATGCTGCCTGATGCTTGTGTGCATCCCAGGCAGCAGATGACACAAGAACCTGTAGCTGACATCAGTCTCGGTGCCGCGATTTTCTTGGTGTAGAGATGCCGTGCTTCAAAAATGCAAGGTCCTGGGCCAGCCTCCATGGGGCCTACACTTCCCACCTCACGGGGCAGCCCGTAGCGCCGTTCGCCGTTGCCCGGGATGCTGGGCACTTTGAAGGTCCTTCCCGTGTTAAGGCATCTGGCCAAACAGCGGCTGACTTGGTGGTTGTCCACCATCACAATGGAGCGGGCAGTGGTGCATTGCATCCTGGCGGAACCTAAGCACAGGCTTTCCATCGTGCTGCAAGATGGGAAGACCCGGCATGTGCACCGAGACCAAATGAGGAGGGGGATTTTCCTCAGCACAGACTGAGGGAAGGATGGCAGGCAGGAAAATCCCCCTTACCCATTTTCCTCCCGTTCGTCAAAAAGCCTCCAGTCTGAACGCTGAAGTATCGGAATGGAGGCTTTTTGACTAACAGGAGGAAAATGGGGAGGGGGACTTTCCTGCCTGCCATCCTTCCCTCAGTCTGTGCTGAGCTTGAGGAATGGATGACAGGTAGCAAAATCCCCCCCCCCCCCATTTTCCTCCTGTTCACCAAAAAACTTGTCGTTCACCTCCCCAAAAGAGGGAAAAAGCAAAGCAACTGGACGCGGAGCTGCCAGCTTTGGGGAAGCCACTCAACAAGCAGAAACACTGCACCCAGAAAGAGAAGGGCACAAACGGTATTTGCGGGCTGCAGCTGCAGCCGGACAGTTGTCCGTCATCGTCCTGTGCCGCGTCCATGCCGTCACTCGCCCATCCCCCCCAGCTTATTTCAGAGTAGGGGTAATATTAGGCCAACCCCCCCAAAAAGTAGGGTTGGGCTTATTATTGGGTTGGGTCGTGTTTTCTGAGCAACATGGTATTTTTAAAAACTTTCTTGCTGTGTGATTATTACTAGCTTATTATGCTTTGTCTCATTATATGTAAATCCTATCTTAGGTGATGAGATATACTTGTTTATATAGTTCAAAATACATATCAGCATGAGGAATTGGGTTTGTAGTATGAACTTGGTATATGTACTTTCTTTCTGTGAAGGTTGCATATCTGCTTAAACATAGACAACACCTGTATTTGAGACCTATCCCACTTAATTTTCACCCTGCAACAAGGTCACAGGTTTCAATATCTATCCCCCTTGTTTTGATGTTGAACTATGCTGTGTTTAACAAAGATGAATCAGCTTCATATATGACATGTCAACTGATTAATATGCAGTTAACTAAAGGAACTATTGTCTAGTTTTTTTTCCAATGAACTTAGAGATCTTAGAACTCTCAAAAAAATTTTCACAATGTGTTTTATTTTCCAATAAGTTCTATCAGTTGATTATATCCCCTTAGGGAAGCTATTCTGTATTATGTAACATATATCATTTGTTAAATGTATGAACAAATGTTCCTTATGCAATAACATTTGTTATAAAAATGCCACAGCCACATCAGGAAATCGAACAATATTAATATTTGTTTGTTTGTTTTTATTTCCTGCCTTTATTATTTTTACAAATAACTCAAGGCATTGAACATATATAACACAATTTTCTCCTATTGTTCCCACAACAACAATCCTGTGAGGTAAATTGGGCTGAAAGAGAGTAACTGGTCCTAAAGTCACCCAGCTGACTTTAATGACTAAGTCTTGACTAGAATTCATAGTCCTAAAACAGAAATGTTATGAAAGACATTTTTAAACATTCTTATTTGTAAAGAAGTACTGTTAGGATTAGGGTTCTGACAAGTCCCAAATCAAATGTTCTTAGCTTTCAGAATTTTGCTCACGAGAAGAACCAGTGAACCCCATCATAATTCTGCAGCTTTATAGCTGCCATGGTGCATAATGACATACATCACACATGTATGTGACCATGCATGAAATATGTTTCAAAATCAATCCAGGAAGAAATCAGTCTTTTGCAGAAACTGCAAAAAGAAACAACAATCCAAAACAAACCACACACACACAGCTGCAAGCACAATGACAAGGGACACAATGGGATCTGTGTATTTTAACACAAGGTCCAGCACTCCAGTTTAGTACTCTGTTTTCAATGTCAAAATATTAAATGGATACCAGAAGTAATATTCCTATGTATTTTGTTCTTTGTTATTTTATGTCATTTTGTATATTAATAACTATTCTGTTTGATTGCTGTTTCTTTTTATTTTTCAGAAATAAAAGCAATAGTCCAACCCACACATGTTAAAATAATATATAAATACAGTGTAAATATTTGTATATTCAGGACTGGTGAACAGAGCTGAGAGATTAAATCAGTTTAGCTAATTTAAGAAGCATCAGTTGGAAAACAAAGACTGCTGAATTCACAGTTATAGGATCTTAGGAATAGGAAGGCTTGTCTAAGGAACTAGAAAATGTAGTATAAAAATTCATGATGAGTTCTGCTAATAGAAAGAGACAAGACATTCAGCTTCAATTATATTTACAGATGGAAAATCACCTACAGAAGATCAAAATTGATGAACACTTGAGCCAATGAACGAGCAGCCAACCTCAACCAACTGGCAACAAAAAACACAGTCAGACTACCTGCTAGTTTGGGGTACATTTGGGGATTCAGGATGGAGATCATTTCCTTCTCATCTTGTAGCTGAATGAGCATGCTTGAACATCTGCTGCTTCACTGAGGCAGGGTCATGAAAAGGCAAAATGAGAATAAGAATTGTTCTTTTATAGTAGCAGAATCTGCACACAGCAATGTGGAATTTCATGTCAGCACTGCTGCTTGCTGGTGTACTGACTCTTCTGATTGCATATCTTCAATATTGCTATAGCTGAACCAGTCTGGAAAATAAATGTGCAATATATATCTTATATGTAGCATTAAAATGAAGAAAGGATTACACAGTCTTGAATCAGGGCAAAACCTTTAATTTCACCCTAGATATAAATATTAGTTTAGCAAGCCAAAGGACTAGCATGGTAGTCTTTACCTACTGACCTGGGATTCTGGAGATTGTAATACCAGGACATATAAAAGATAGGTTGGGTATGGACATACCCAATATTAATATATTTTCCCTGAATAAAGAAAGCATGCTATTCATTTCTGATATGAAAATTATTGGGTGGAGAATGAAATGGTTATTTAGTAAAATAGCTTCACTTCTGCAGATTTTAAAATCTCTTTTTCATCGGGTCTGTAGAAATTTGTGCTTTGCATAATGTCCATCAGATGTCTCTCATTTCTATTATGTCTCAAATCTCTGCAATCATTTTAAGATAGTTTTCTAGTACACGTGCTCTTGTATTTTGAGCTTTTATTACAAGAAAAGCAATTTCAAAAGAATCTTTTGAAACCTTAAAGAATATTATGCACTAGACTTTTGTTTCTGCTTCAAACTTAGCCACTTCTTAGTAAACCTTTGCTAGATAAATTCTGCTGGAAAAAAATTCACATTAATTTTTAACTATATTTCTTCAAGTATAATTATTGCTGTTTTCTAGGGCTTCCTAGAGAGGAATGGCAAGCTAAGTATGAGTATTCAACAACCATGGCTAACACTGAAGAACCAACAAGAAGATAGGTCCCACAAAATGTTTACTGATAAGGAAAGAATGGTCTCAACCACAGAAAAACCTTTTAAACTGAGTCACTACTATAACTCACTTTTAATCACTTTTAGAAATTATTGAACTTCCTTAAGGACATGAGAGATCTTCAAAATGACAAGTTTGAAAAGCCACTTGGAGAGTTTACTTTTTTTTCTTGAATAAAATAAAAATTAACTACAAGTTTAAGAACTAAACGTGGAAGGAAGGAAGAACTGGCAGGAAGGCTAAATAAAAATAAGGGACCAGAAAACATGGAATAATTGAATATAAGGATTTTTGCTATAAGGTTTTGGAAATAATTATATAAATGAACAGCACATTTGTGGAAATCAACGTGTTTAGTCAACAGTAAGTCATCAGCATATTATTTTATGACTTTATGTCAGACACTGTCTGGGAAGATCCCAAATCAAGATCATGTGACTACAAGATACATCAATCATTGTAAATCTGAGACAGTTGCCAAGCACCTGAATTGCAATCACATAACCATAGTGGGTGGTTTGATGACTATAATTTAAGAATGAGTTATCACTTTTTCCAAGGCCTTCAAGCTGTAAAGGACTATCTGTACAGGATACTAAAGATTTCAGGCAGAAAGAGAAAAAGAAACAAAAGGAAAAATGTTGTCTTTTGTCTTGCAAAATGACATAAAACACTTTGACATTTGAAATAGTTCAGGAGATTTTTAAAAGAATGGGGTCAAAATATAATAGCTTCAAACTCAGCAACAATTCATGGTTCCATGAATAGATTATGTCATAAAGATATTAAAGAAGAATTATGGATGTGAAAGAGAATAGTTGAAAGATTTACAATTTCGCCCAAAGTATCACAACATATTTTTTTTTCCAAATTACTGGAAAATTAAAAAAAAATACAGTGAGTTACAAGATAGAAAAAAAAAAGATTGGAAATACAAATAACAAAAAAAAATTCACTTGCATAATGACTTCTTATTGGACTTACCAAAGAATTTGTTTGAAGTTTTGGAAAAACATCTGAGATGGGAAAAATAAAAATGGAAGAGATTGAATTCTAAAGCAGCATCTGAATGAACCAAATGTCAATATTGTTAAAAGCAAAAGGAAAGAGTACAAAGTTGGTTTACTTGATCAAAATCAAAATAAAAGTGGATCCCTTTACAAACTTTTTACTGACATTAAGAATCAATTTATGGATTTGCATATGGATAAAGGATAGGTTAGGGGGGAGAAGAGATAATTGTAAGTACAATGATAGTAATGATTTATTATTATTTGTATTAGTGATGCAGATTGGAAACTATATTTTTCTTTCTTTTTATTCTGTATAACTTTTATTCTCTTTTTGCTCCTCTTCTTTCTGGATTTAATCTGTATTTTCTTTAACTATTATTAATGATGTAAATATATATATTTTAAAAAGCATTATTATTGCTGTCTTTTAATAACATGATCCCAACTGAATTATATATATTTTAAAAAGCATTATTATTGCTGTCTTTTAATAACATGATCCCAACTGAAGTTCCTTGAAGTCATCATAAACTGACACGAACACAAATGACTTACAGGTGAATTATATTTAACTTTTTTAAAACTCCAACTTTATTTACCAAGCATTTTGGATAATCCTGTGACATGATTTTATTAAATAGTCCATGTCAAATAGTTTGGACATTTGTCTGAATTGTATATGTCACACTTTTGCTTTTTCATGACATTTTAAAATCATTTTTTTGTGTCTAAGATAAATTAATATTAGTGTTCTTAGTGTAATGTACACAACTTTATGTACCATATTTATAGACTGGTTAACATGTCTTGCTACAAAGTTGCACAATTCTCTCCCCTCCCTTCCTCCATTCATTCCTTGTCATATTTGAACATCGCATCAACCTAAACTATAAAGAGGTATATGATAAAAACTAAGAGTTACATTAAACAAATATGATTACTCTCATATATTCATTAATTTTGCCTTTATCTACATTAAAAAAAAAAGTGGCCATTTTTACAGCAGACTAGAAAGTTTTCCAAAGTCTTTCTTTACACCTGGGAATAAAGGTGTAAACCGACCCTCAGACAATTGAGGGCAAATATACAATTTAAAGGTGGCAGCATAAGCCACGTTGTATATGGGCATCTACTATATTTTGTGCCCTTACCTTCCATTATTTATGTCACGTGTCTTTTTCTGACAAATGATAGGACTTATTTTTAATTAGGCCGCCTTCCAAGCCCATAAGAGGATAAGAATAGTCTTACTGTATCCTGCCAAAATCCATGCTACTCCCATTTTCTGCTTCTCTTACAGGCCTATCTGATGCTCCAAAGCAAAATATGGAGGGTCTTTCCCATCACTGTTGCTTTGTAGCTGCTATGTCAAAGCTAGCTTTCTACAATTGGTAGGTAACATTCAATTCTTAGAGCTTAAGGGCTATAAGCATTAAGAGATTTGTCTTCCATTAATTTATCCAATGTTCTTGGATTTTGCCAGTATGCAAGTAAGAATATATATAAATAAAAATACAATCTCACAAAACTCTAAATCAAATTATCTAACATTTGACTCAAACATTCATATTTTTATTAATATTGTGCCAACCAGATCAACAATAAAAAATATGCCCCATTTGTTTGCAAGACTCATGAATGTCTGCATCCTCTAGTCAGGAGCTGAATTATATAATATACTGCTGTTTTATTGATATAATGGTAGCCTTTAGTCAAAAGGCATATAACAATCTCTATTATGTGGCTGGTAGAAACATTCATCTCAGTCTTCAAAACACTAGAATCAAAATAAAAATACTAGATTTATTATGTCATATAGGAGCCACTATATAAAAATATGGCTGGTAGTGTTTGATAATATAGTCCAATTAAATTTGGTTTTGAAGGAATTTTTTCTATAATCAACCCATCCCCATCATGTAATCTCTTTAAATATCTACAGAATCCCATTCATATAGTATTTTGGAACTAAGAATTGTTGTACTTTGACAATCTCTGAATATGGCTATAGTATTGCTAGTAATGATTATTTATGGATCCAAGATGATGCAAGATTTCATTCAGTGTAAGAAACTAAAATATTTTAATGTCTGAGATTCTAAAAACTTTTTGTAATGAAACTATTTTAAACTGTAGAAGACTATAGTTAAAGCTGAATAAAATTGCTGAAATTGTTTTCTAAAGCAATATTATATTCAGTCAAAAATAGAATGTGTATTAAAGTATCTGTAGCATCTGCCCTATTTTAATGTTATGCAAGCTTTTCTCGTGTTTATGACTCATGGTAGTAATCTGTTGGAGGTTGATTCATTTCACATTTCTAAATAAAGCATTTGTGTCCTTTGAAATATGTATAATCAAAAAATGATAAAAGTTACCTGAGCAGGATAGCACCAAGAAAAGAAAGGGGCACAAAATAGTACCTTCCTATGTGACTATATCAAATGATGAATAATCTTTTCCCTTATCATATTCCAAAATCAGCAATTGACTGTAGTGCAGCATTGTAAGTAAAGATTAAAGTACTCCAATGCTCTTGTCTACAAGTATGCCACAGTGAATTATGGTACTCGCATAATTTATAGGAAGAAGTAGGTTGACCTGCTAAGGGAACCAACTGTTAATCAGTGTATTTGCACAGATCAATCTTTGATACTTATATTCACAAATCTTGTTTATTTGGCCATATTAGAGAGCAGACGGGTTTGTTGGAATGGATTCTTAGAAATGATGGATGTAATTGTCAAAACTGCCAAGGTCAATGTATAACATTCAGAAACAGAAGTAACTCATTTTGAGCACCTTCCATTTATCATTCATGCAATTTGACCTGCAGTTTTCTCTGTAATAACAGAGTATGAAGGAACAACTGCTGTGTTCATTCTTCTATGCTCCTGTGGACTTCTAAGTACCATAGAGGTCACAGCCTTTCCATAAGACCATTTATACATAACTTCTATTTCCAGCTAGGCTGAAACTATTGGAAGGAGCCTGAAATTAATAAGGAATGAATTGCTTCTGAATCTACACATGAAGAATATAGAAATATAGCAGAAATTTAAAATTCATAATTACTTTTTCAGTATTTTTTTCAATTTAGTGGACACTTATTTCCTTCTGTGACTCATTTCTTATTCTGTCCCTCTCTTCATCCCTTCATATTGTTTTCTTTTCAAGAATTAATGGAACGCAAGATTATTGTATGCACAAAGATAGAAAGATTTGGCATTACCCACAAAGGAGGAATGGTTGATAGAGATGAGTTGACTTGCTGAGATAGTGAAATTGACTTCATAGATCAGACAAAGGAAAAACAAACCCCAATATCTATGTTATTCCTAACCTGAAAACCCTCATGGACCTTTT
>JANHFL010005478.1:162822-178936 GCA_032468155.1 Oxyrhabdium leporinum
TGAAAACCCTCATGGACCTTTTGCATAAAACAGAAAAAATGAACTCATGATTTATGATGTTGATAATTAGATAGGATAGATTATAGAAAGAAGAGAGTCATTTTATAACTTTACAGTGAGAGATATTCATAATTGTACTTGTAACAGCTTTAAAGAAGATTGGAAGCTACTTCTTTGAATATTTTTTTTAAAAATTCCTTTTTTGGAAATTTTAGCTTTCCCTTTTTACTTAATTTTTATTATGCACACACACACACACACACACACACACACACACACCAATGGAGCAAAGTTAGTAGAACCAGGCTTAGATTTCAAGAGACTTCAAAAGGACTTTTTTTTGTCCAACAAGCCTGCATTTCTTCAAGGCCAATTTTATATTCGGATCCTGAAAGATAATAAGGCAAGACCAGGGAATTAGACTACAGATTTACAGAAATGATTATCTAATAAGATTTAACTTTACTTAAAAACTGAAAATTGGGCAACTAATGAAACAAACAAACAAACAAAAGCCAGAAGGAAATAATTCTTTATATGACATATAAACAAACTACCAAAATCATACACAGACTAAAATGGTAGCTACCACATGATACAGGTAATGCCCACCAAGTTAGCAACTCTTTACATTGCTATCAATGGCTGTTCTTCACATTTACTACTTATTATGCCTTGAGTATTGGGGGCTGTATGTCTCTCAGTTCCAGTACAGAATTCTGCCTATGTGATCTTCCATAGGTATCTGCTTGGTCACCCTAGTAAAACTTTGACTTCTTATAGAAAGGTACTAAATCTTATTAAAACCCCAAATGTCAATTAATTTCTAAAGCCAAATGTTAGAACTTAGTGTTTTGGCAAGAGCTGACAGCAATGTGATTGTTATAATGTTCTATTGGTATTTTTTATTTTACTTGATTCTATTGCTTTTGTTTTATGGCTTTTTCATTTTTCTTCTGCTGTCTTTTGTTATATTTATTATTTTCTTTTACGTAGTTAATACTGTGATTTAGTCATGTTTGATACTATAAGCATTTTATTTCAAGAACATAGTATTTAATTTTTTAACCATTAAGTAATGACTGTATTCTCTATCAGAAATAAAGGATAAAACATTTTTCCTGGCATTTGTGGCCTTTGCCATTGCTGGAAACATGAAAGGTTATCCAACAATGAAAAAGTGTGACTCAAACATATTGAAAAATTCCACAGAAGTTCAATTAAATGACAGTTTCCAAGTCAAACACAAATATCCTTTTACGATGGATGTTATGAGGTATTACAGAAATTATACAGATGAGGAGTTTATATTTTATCCTCCTCTTGCACCTTGCTCAGTGGTTTAAACCTATAGTAACAGATTCAAAAAGTGCCAAGTTTCCTAAAGGATCTTGGGCAAACCAACACCTTCCAGTATAATCTGCCAATTATGGTTACTAAGCCAAAGGATTAGCCCAGAAGACCAGCCCAGAAATTTGGAAACTTTGTGTAAATTTGTACATTTCCATTCACTTGTGAGCTCAAAGGTGCTTATATCAAAGTATGTATCTTTCCAAATATATATCTAGAATTGTTAATACTTTTCAGAATACTTTTCTTTTATAGTTTATTCTACTGAATTCAGACTTGGGGATGGCAGAGTTCTTTATAGCATCATGTTATACTAAAATGCAACCTATGAATTGTCTCAGCTATACATACAGATTCTAGCTATACATACAGATTCTCTATTGCACGAATATTGCGGTGTCATATTGCCATCATGTGACGTTTCATGACAATTTTCTCATTTGCGGAGCTAGGGTGGGCGTGGCCTGCACATGACATATCCAGCCTGCAGTTTAGCAGTTTGACACCCCTGCTCTATTGCGTTGGGTATCTGTTGAAAAATGAAAGTGTAGCAGTGGGGTTGTTTTGTGTCAAGCATTTTAGGAAACAAATATATGGTACTAAATAAATTGCCTTGGCTTTCCTTTTTCCATTCAGGATGATAGCTTTAATTTATAAAACTGTGAAGAGTAAGGGACAGAATAGCTCCTTATTTGAGCCTGTTCGCAACCTATATTCTCCTTAGACATTTGCCACCACCTTTGATCCTTCACCAAAAGAGGCTATGCTGATTGTAACTAAGAAAAACTTTGGGAGATTGATTGTGGAGCCATCAGTGTCAGACAGAAACAAAAAAGAAATGAAGCCGTACAACCCAAAAGGTGTTTCATTTCCTTTCACCAAAGACCTGGACAAAGAGTAAGGTGTCTTCAACCTTACTTCAGTAAGGTGACCCTTTAAGATCAGCAGGATGGGAATTGAGGGTTCATTTCTTGTTTGTTGTAGTCTGCTTTTTTCCCCTCTTTTATTCTTTACTGTTGCTTATTATTGTAAATATTATTATCAATAAAGAGAATAAAAACATTGTCTTTAATGGTTTCACTTGGAAACCACCCAAAATCGTTGGGAGTCAAGCAACTTGTTTTTGGAATCCTTTAGGAATGTTTCTGCTAAAAATATTTATTTCTAATAAATA
Source organism: Oxyrhabdium leporinum (assembly GCA_032468155.1). Classification (NCBI taxonomy): domain Eukaryota; kingdom Metazoa; phylum Chordata; class Lepidosauria; order Squamata; family Cyclocoridae; genus Oxyrhabdium; species Oxyrhabdium leporinum. The sequence continues at coordinate 165,347 of JANHFL010005478.1, forward strand.
TTGGTCATGTTAGGAAATGGCAAATCTGAAAAGCACAGATGGCATATGACCATGTCACAAAGTATTTAGCCTTGATGTACCTAGAATACCTCAGCTCCATGATTAAAATTTATACATAAAAAAACCCAAAGACTGAGAATTCAATGGGAATGGACTAACTCCAAAGCAAGATTACAATATATTCAGGAATACCATGGCTATTATTTCCTTGAACCAGACTGAATTATTTGTTCCAGCTTAATGATAATGCTGTCTTTATTCTTGTAGATTTCAACAAAAAATATCTGGTGCGTGTAAAAATGGAAAAAATAAAGTTACATTTGAACTAAATCTGTGCATCTGCAGTACTACATCAATCCAAAATTCATTTTGGAATCAAAGATAGATCATACCAAATTCCAAGTAATCAGATAGGTGGCTAAGTGGATGTGTTGTCATCCAATACTTCCGTTTTAGCAATGTAAGTTTTAGATATTTTTTTCTGGCACGTTTTATTAAAATGGCTGGTCTGAGGTGAATAACCCAAGCTAATTAGTCATATCTAGAAAGTAATTAGCTTTACTTTGGTCACACTGAATTTTGCTTTCTTAAAGGAGAAGTAAAGATGAGAGTGATTTAAAATAAAAATCTAAAAATTCTCTTATATGAGAAAGTATATTTAACAACAATCTCATCACATATTGTTGTTAAATATATTAATTTTATAATATTTATTCAGTAACTCTAGAAATATAATGCACCTACCAAATATTTTATGCTAAAATACTTCTTTATGTAGATGGGTTGCTTTGTTTTGGTTATTTCCTATTTAAATACAGGAAAACAATGTCCTTTGAAATGTCACCATGGACAGCATCCTGGGAATATACAGCTTGCTATAAACCATATTAAACAGTGTCACCTTTAAGAAGGGGAGAGTTCTAACTATTTACATCACCCTTTGTGGGAAGATGTTAACAAGTGAACAAATTTACTTAAATTCCCATAGTTGGAGGAAAGAATGCCATGGAAAGGCTAAGCAATGGTCTGGTATCTCTGGTTTAATGTGTGTTTTTGGGTTTTTTTATTATTATTTAGGATGAGTTGGGGGGGGGAACATATCATTAAAGAAAACATTAAATTTTGGCAATTTTCTAATTAAGATGGAATTTGCCACTGTTTTGGCAACTGTTTTTTGTTCTTTTGTGTGTGTGTGTGTTATAAAAAAGGGTTTTGTTAGTATCTAGCTTGATGCAAGACAAAGGTGCTGTCAATATTCATTTTAATTAAGCCAATGGCATTAGCTGCTTATGACTTCATTCTTCTGATTCCCAGTGGGCAATCTGAACAGCAATTCTCACTGTTACTTAGCTCCTGCCGTGTAATCCACAAGAGGCTGTCAGCTTGCTGTGGTTTGTGACCTTTGACCCAATCACTTTCTTCCTTTTAACACTACTACTTTTGCACATTTAATGAACTTTGTACATGGTTTAAAAGATGTCAGCACAGAGGAACGATGGACCCTGCTGTGAAGGGCCCCATTGTTTCTATAAGTCTAATTGACCTTTCACATTACACAAAAAAAGAAAAAAGAAAAAGAAAAAAGAAAAAAAATCAATATGGTTACTTAGTCACCAATCCAATGCTATATTTTATTATTAATATACGAAACATATTGTTTCAGAACACTGACATCTAAACACCCTTAGATATACAAAAAATTGACTTCTCATTAATAACTATTATATTAATCACTGTTGCCCAGAACTAGAATCTAGCTGTGAAATCCCCTGGTGGAAATTGCTATAATCGTTCAAACTACAGGAATGATTTTTTTTTCTTCCAGCATAATTACTGCTGTCTCCTTATTGAAAAATATCCCATTAGACAGCAGGTTTTAGTTACGTAAATCCTGTTGATTAATTTTTAATTTCTGGCATTTTTTTTCCTATGACACTGCACTTGTAAAGATCTTTGAAAGCTTTAATACAGAGTTTCTCAACCTTGACAACTTTAAGATGTGTGGACTTCAACTCCCACAATTCTGCAGTCAGTAAACTGATTGGGGAATTCTGGGAGTTGAAGTTCATACATCTTAAAATTGCCAAGTTTGAGAAAACACTGTTTAATGGCACACTGAACAATTTATCACAATGATTTATACTAGTTCAAATTCAATTTACTTACTGCAAGTTGCTTACAAAATTAATTCCTCGATAACATTTCAGGAAATCTTTAATGCAAAGAAATATCTCTTTCATGCCCTGTAACATCTTCTATATAATCCAGGTTCACAAATCTATTTTGGCTACTAACTGAACATTGTCTTCACTCACCTGTATAATTATGTTACAAGACTATTGGTGGAATGAACCATCCCTTTTGATACACAAAGGTTTCAATTATAGTACAAACTCAGCCAAGCAGAAATAATGCTACCTAGGGTTAGATGATGGCATTTAATGACACAGAAAGTTGATTCTGATTCCACAGGCATTAACCTAAGAGAGGTATTTCCATATATCATTAGTCTGCCAGCTTTCTTTTTTTTAGGGGGGTGGGGGAGAAGGAGTGATAGTGATGAAAGTTGACGAACTGCTGCCAAGATCATCCTTGGATTACTTAGGAAGAACTGTAAGGATGGCAAAGTTTAATTTGGGACCTGCAGGAAATACATTTTATAATGTTTATAACAGGTGACAGGGAAAGGAGAAGAAGATGATGTTGCCCTCTGTACCAACGGAACCCGGTAGCATCCTGCCATACTTGCTTTTGTTTTTTGTTTTCCTAATAACAAGGAATCTTGGAACAAACTTATGCAAAGAATGATGTGATGTGAAGTGATGTGATGGATGTGTAGTTTGAAAATGGGTTGCAGAGGGAAAAAAAGGCAGAGACAGTTTGGCAGCAATTCAAAAGGCTGCTGACTGTTGCTGTCTTAGTTCTTCCGATCCTGACCATACATCCCACAAGAGAGTATATATTGCCTATTTGCAATGCATACAAACACAGATACATTACAAAAGGAACAAGATAAACACACACACACATCCAGAGAGAGTGTATGGCCATTGCTATTAAAGGGGGTGGAAAGAATTTAAGCAGACATGTTTTCTTTGCTTTCTCTAACTTGTTATAAAAAATATAAGGTGTTTTGAATGCACTAACAATGAACTATATTTTATACAGTTCCAATTGGTGTGAATATTTAGGAAGGTGGTGGAAACCACAGCCTTGAGGTCTATTTAGATTTGAAATACTCTAATTCCAGTGATTGAAATGAATGAGAATATGTTTTAGTACGTGGGAATCTAAGGCACAGGCTATATTACTTGTGATGGGTGGCCTACAGCCTAAATCTAGTATGTATATGCATACTTTAAAAAGAAATTTAGCTTTGAAAATTATTTTTAAAAATCAGTGTTAAAAAGAAAAAGAATCAAGTCAACAGTGATAGACAGTATCATTTTCTATATCTGACTTCTTCATTCTACAAGACTAAGTTATTTGTAAGAGATTTCCTTATTACTAAAGGATCAGATCTAATTTTTGTGGGCAAGATAGACTAATAAGATTAGCTTCATTCTTACAATTGTATAGTAAGGCCAACTAATAAATTATTTTAAAGGAGATCTTTTTAACAATAACAACAACAACAACAATAAACACTTCTATTTTGCAATAGTGCTATGTCTCCATGTTAGGACTAACTTCCCAGTTCATTGTTTAAAAGTTAAGTATTTATGGATGTATTTATTTATTGTAGATTATTACATTCTACTCAAAATAATTAGAAAACTAGATTATGCCTTCAAATCAGCCTTGACCCTTGGCAACCACCTGGACTCTGCAGTTTTCTTGGCAAAGTTTTTCAGAAGGGGTTTGCCATTTCCTTCTTCTTGGAGCTAAGTGAATGGCCCATATTCACCCAGCTGTCTTTGTCCCTAAGATCAAATCGGCTGTCAAAAGAATTATGTAGATGTATTTTCTTCTTTTCTTCACCTTAATTAATACATTTTGTTTATTATTGTTTTATTATATATTTCTTTGCTGTTTTGCCTTGATCTATCTTGAAATATTTTATCATATGAAGTGGTAAATAAAAATAATAATGATAATAGATACAAGAAATGTGCCCCAAATGGTTAAGTTAGTGACTTCTGATTCAGTTGATGTTACTAATATTTTTCAGAGACAAACACAGAGCCATATAATTGTGGAACAAGAGTCCAATTTTCTTCATGGGCAATTAAAACATCAGAGGTGACTGTCTACTCTTTTCTTAAAAACTTCAAGAGATGGAGGATCCATAATCTCAATGTAAATTGTCTAGACAGGAATTTCTTAAGTCTTCTCAGAGTCAAGCTGGCTTGAGTATGTGTCCAGTTTAATATGCAGAAGTCATATTAAACAGACCCATGGTCTGTTGAAAATCTAGGCTATATGATGTTTTCCTTTTATACAGTTACAGAACTTGTCAATTTTAAATCACTGATCGCTTGATGGAGTGTTTATGATATTATATAAGACCATATGAATGATCTTGTTGGATTAATTGATCTATTGAGATTAATCTTGTGTCATTTCTTATTAATCCTTGAAATTTTATAGCTCGTGCAACTAAATCCTGGCATCTGTTTCAGATTGGCATGGACCTATGGTTTAAGAGAAAACAGAAGAGATCATTGTTTCTAGGCTTGTACAATCCAATAATCCTATACTTAAGCTATTCAAGTATACCTTGCATATATGACTTCATTGTTAGTTATTATGATGTAATACATAAAACATAAGAAAGATGCAAGTTTTAGAACTTGACTCTTCTTTTTCTGGTTGTTATTTCAAATAAAACTTTATTTTCTTATACTGTGAAGCATCTCTACAAGCAGTATTGTTTTTGAGTGATTTTGATTTTGCATTTGCTGTCCAGTAGAACAATTCCCTTTTCACTATTTAATATTCAAGACATTGTTCTTTGGAAAACAGTTTAGTTAAAAAAAAGACCCAGAGAGAGATGAAAGAGCGAGAGACAGATAGATAGGGAGAAACTTTGTATGATGAGCATTTAAAAAAATCGTTATTTATTTAGCTAACTTTATTAATCTGGAAAAAAATAACACAATGGTGTCATTTTAAACTTTGCATTCATAATTCCCATGTCCCTTTCTTGCCCTATTCTTCCTTGGTGGTCTTCTATTATTTATGTTAAACAGAAGTCAGAGAGAAAAAGAGGAGAAAAGATAATGTGGCAGCGGAGGAGGGAGGAGGTTTGTACAGTTACAGAGAAATAGTTTTTTGCAGTTTAATTTTTTTTTATTCAACCTTTGAAACTCTGAGGGTCTCACCACTCCAATATTTACACAGATGTGAGCAAGGCAGTTTATAACCACCTACTTTTGCCCTTGTCACCTCTGCCTTTGAGCAATCTTTGAAAGGTACATTAATAGCAATTGTATTAGATATCATATACCCTCCTCAGTCCAATATTTTTATTTCATATTGCCTCTACGGAAAGAAAGTTAATACACATTTTGAACGGAGGACATTATTTTCTTAGTATTTTATGATAAATTCAGTTGTGCACTACTGGGATTATGCAAGACAATCTCATGAGTCAGTGCAACAAAATCCATTCCAATATTCTTTTAAAAAACGTGGAAAAGTTTAAAGGGCACATAATTTTTAAAATGTATTTTGTTTTTCTTAATTGCAATGGAGAAAGAGGAGGAATATGAGAGAGACCACGAACTTCAAATATTCCACTTTGGAATTAAAGTAAAAACGTGTAAGGTGCATTAATACATTCTTTTAGAAATATATCATATGTGAATTGTTTTAACAAATATATGAGCCTTGGATGAAGTGATTCAACTGAACTTTTTTTTCTGTATATCACCAAGAAAGAAAGAAAGAAAGAAAGAAAGAAAGAAAGAAAGAAAGAAAGAAAGAAAGAAAGAAAGAAAGAAAGAAAGAAAGTCCATTGCAGCTGAAAGGGATATCAGAAGGCATTTTCTTAAATCTCTTTTGATTTGGCTGTATGCTCTTATTTTATTCTATAAAGGGGTGAAATTGTCAGCAGTCATATGCTCCAGGCTCTTTCTTCTCTTAGAGCTTTGCTCTTTCAGAGATTGAAGATGTCCATGTCCTGCTGGTAGGCCAAGTGCTAGACTCCCACTGGGATTTTTACTCAACCAGGTGTCATGGTTGCCAGGCTGACTGATAAATACTAAGCAGAATTTGTCAGGGGAATATTTGCATGATGGCTTTTCCTTTTGAATCAAAAGCATTACGAGATACCATTGACAATTTCAGAAGAATGACTAAGGATGGATAACTTACGTCACTTAAATTGTGTGGCCTCCTGCAGGTAGCTCTAGTAATTCCAGTTCCAGCCCTTATATCCCTTTTCATCTTGAAGGATGCATTGTTTTTCATTGTCTGTGAACATATCAGTATGAAGTTGGTTAGCTTAATTGCAGAAAAAGCACAAGCCACTGGCTAAGTGTCTGTGATTCCTCAAATTACTTGGTTTATTTTGAAAAATTATTCAAAGACTATATCGGTATTTGCAGTAGAGTTGGTGTGCTTCCCACTGCAAAATGGCAGGAAACTATGCAGCCAATTGTTAACAATTATGATTTGAGGGCCACATGCAGTTCTCAGGCCTCAGGTTGCCCACTGCTGTCAGACTTCACAGCAGGCATGAAAATGTCTCTCTATTTCTGAACTCTTAATTCCCTATTAAGGAATTTTGTTGTAGCAAAAGCTCATAGATACAACATAGTTAGATTAGTTGAATATTATATCATACAGAAGATCTGTTTGTGAAAAACAATTTCTTATTACAGACCAGGAGCCAAATCAAGGCCTCTATAAATATATCTGTCACAGAGTTTAAATTTTAGGCCTTTTCATCCCACCTTTTTGAGTCAATAGCTTTTTGTGGCTTGAGACCATACAATTAAAGTAGCACCTAAAGTATAACTAGAAGTCATGGGTTTTTTGTTGTTGTTTCTAGCTTAGTGCCAATTTAGTCTAGAAGAAACCATTATGCAGTATTATCTTGTTTTGAGTTTCTGATTTAAAATATTTCTGAAATAAGTTAGGCAACATTTCCTCACTGCTATGCTACTTAAGCTATAAAACAAAGGCCCTTTGCATGGCACAGTTGGTTTAGGCTGGCTTAGGTTATATAAACTTCAAACCTGTAGGGTAACGGTGCCATTGCTATTGTTTCACACACCCTTGTGTTATTGGTACAATTTCAGGGGTGAGGGTAGGGTAGAGAATCATGAATGTATTTTCATAGACCCAACATGTGAAAATTTTAATATGACACTAGCAGAATATTCAGCAATATGCTTAAAACTGAAAGAAATTACTATCCTTTAATTGGCTTTTAGAAAAAATCATTTGATAAATTACTGGGTAATAAGTCATTTTTAGCCACAAGAGAATATACAAAATCAATCTGTTTTCACAGCTCCTTTTCTTCTAACATAAGTCTTTTTTTCCTACTACCCTTCAAAATGTTGGGTCCTTTCAGGTTCGGTACAGAAGTATGGCCTTCATCTGAACTTTTTATAATATACCTTCTTGAATTAAAATACTCTTTTTTGTGCAGTAAGCTGTATCCCAATATGATTTTTGTTTTATTTCTCTATTTGACATCTGCACAAACAATAAAAAGTGATATGTTTTTGTTCTCTGTGGGCATAATATCTGATTCTTGCTGTGGCTGAAACTTTATTACAGACTCAGATTATAAGGCTTGATGGCTAGGCACCTATCTACAAATTCCCCACACACTTAGTGATATGACAATGTTCAAGGAAAGTTTTAGTACCTTTCTTCCTGCTGTTTGATGAAGTATAATTTACCACATGTATCTGCATGCATATTAATTTTGAGTGTCATTGAGTTTAGAATTTATTTTAAAGTTCCCGATATACATGCACAATTTTTTCCCCTGTTACATTAACCATTTGTAGTTTAGAGGACCGGAAACATATTATTGATGTCATTTAATAATTTATATGTAGTATGTGGGAAAATTATAACCTTTAGCCTATCTTTTTAATTGATAAAAGTATATTTGGCATATTTACTACATTATATATTCTAGTTATGTTCAGTGCTATTTACTAACTATATACAACAGGAATGGGCTGTTTCCAGTGTGTGTGTGTGTGTGTTTGTGTGTGTGTGCGCGTGCACACACACACACATACACCCCCCCAATGCACTCTTTTTTTTATGCACAGGCATATAGTATATACACTCCAGGATTGTTAAGGGATGGATTTTAATCTCAAATCTCCCCTCCCCCCCAGATCAAATTATTACTAAAGAGAATCACAACACCTCCACAGTGTAGAGTACCTCAAGGAACTAATTCAAAGCTATCAACTTTGGTCTATTATTAACACTGTAAGATGTGTAAATAGAGGATGGGATGAAATAAGTCTTCCCTACCAACAATTTTGTTAAGGATTCTTGAAAAAGAGAGATTAACACTCAAGAAAGAAATCTGCTCATAGAATCATATGAAGGTTTTTTTTTGTTTTTTGTTTTTTATTTATGGGGAAATGCTTAAGCTAGATCTTATAGCTGAATCTCCCACTATTTGTTATTTTATTTAATGCTTTAATGCAGGTACACGGGTTCCCCAGCCCCCAGTCCATGGACAGGAACCGGTCTGCGGCATGCAAGAAACTGAGCCATGCAAACGAGCAAAGCCCCATCCATGGGATGCAGGCAGCACAAAAAACCATACCCTTCTAGTCTGCAGAAAAACCTATCTCCACAGAACCGGTCCCTGGTGCCCAAAAGGTTGGGGACCACTGTTCTAAACCACATTGAGCAAGTTTGCAATAAAGACAAGAATCAAATATATAACATTTAATGTAGTGTCGCTTTTTGGGATTGACTGATGATGTGCCACCAAGTCAGTATTGACTCTTAGGATGAATAGACCTTCTTTTGGATGGATTTTTCCCTATCCAAAACTCCTGTAATTGAGTCTATCTACATAGTTGCTGATTGTCTTCTCTTTCCTTTCACCTTTCTCAGCATTATAGATCTCTAAAGAAAGCTAGATCTTCACATAATGTATCCAAAATGTGATAATTTTGGTGGCTCAGTAGTTAGAATGCAGTTCTGCAGGCTAACTCACTGCTCACTTCAGGAGTTCAATTCTGAATTGTTCAAGATTGAGTCAGTCTTCCATTCTTCTGAGGTGGGTAAAATGAGGACCCAGATTATTGGGGGCAATATGCTGACTTTATAAACCACTTAGAGATGGCTGTAAAGCACTGTGAAGCAATTTCTAAGTGCTATTGCTATAATTTAAGTCTGGTCATTTGTGCCTTGAGTAAGAACTCTGTATGTATTTGTTCCACAATCCTTTTGTTGATTTTATTGGCTACCTTTGATGCTGTTCAAAAGCATCAATACTCTTTTTATCCTGTTTCCTCAAAGTCCAACTTTTGTTTCCTTATAACATCACTCAGCATGATTCTGATTTTTGTAGATATAGATATACAGGTATCTGACTGCATTTTTCAGGGCCTTTATTTGTATCCAACAAGTGCTCTACTCTTCTTTTACTGTTAATAATCAATCCTATAAAATAGAAACTATCCATCACCTTTACATTATGTATAAGTGAAATTTTAATTGCTGGAAATAGTCATGGGTCAAAATGAAATTAGCAGCAATATTAATTTTGTGGTTCTTATTCTGTCTACAGTAACTTTATGAGAGCTGTCTTTGATAGTGAATCTCATTCCCAATTTCAGTGGTGAGCCTAAATATTATCTGTGAGTTTCACTGAAACATGCCTTCTAAAAAAATAGTTTATTCATTTATTTAAAACTATTCATCTTTTTCATCACTTAAACAATACTAAAGTATGTTTTTAGCTTGTAGGAACCTGGATTATTTATTCATTTTTATTTATACTCTGCCCTACCTTGTCAGAATACTCAAGGTGGTTTCTAACAATTAAATCAAAATTAAATTAAGAGTTAACTCTACCATTTTAATGTTCAATTAAAAAGATAACAATTCTAAAAATATTATTACAGCTCAATTTAATATTCACTTTCAATAAAGTATAGAAAATATTTGTGTATAACTGTGTGTGTGTTTCACAATGTGAATTAAGGTCTTTCCTTCTGTTTGACCTCTTTGTTGCACTTTCTTTCCACTTCAAAATATAGGTAGAATATTTTCAAAAGATGGAAAACAGGGTGCCCGATTCTCAGGAGACTTGTGACTTTTTTCAAAAGAAGCTGTAAATCATTCAGTTGGCTCAATATTACCAGTAATATGAGAACTAGCATGAGGTTATTTTTAGTCATCTACCTGGTATAACTAAATATAAGTATATATTTAGATTGATAACAGACATAATATACATTGGTATGAAGAGTAAGATTACTATTTCCCTCCCACTATCCATAAGTTAAAACACATTATTTTATTAATATTATATCTATTAGATAAATAGTTCATGAGAGGTTTGATTGCTATAAAAAAATAATTCCCACAGTTTTTTCCATTATGCTATCTATTACATTGTTACAAGTGTATATCAACCATTGCATTTCCTCAAGAATTTTATCCTTCCAGATTTGTCTCTTACTTGAGGGAAAGAAAAAAAATATCTGTTTTTCCTTAAGGAATGGTAAACAGCAAAACCAGATATAAAACACTTCCTGCTTTTGAGAAGGCTTGCAATATTCTATGAATGGTTGACCCATGTATGACCTTGATCATGGGAAGGATTTGTTTTGGTTGTCTGCTGTAGCCAGCTACCTACCGTGAAAATTTCTATTCAAGGGAATTCTTAACACTGCTTAAAAGCACATTAATTTGTGGTAGATGTTTTTGAAGAAAGACAGCTTTATAGGTAGAAAGAGAAATTGCTCTGCCAATTCACATTTAAATTTTTAGTCCTTTGTTTACTGTATGGTTGAAGTATTCTTAAATTTGCTAACTAAATATATTAGAATGTGTTTTAAGTAATTAAATTATTAAAAAAAGAAAAAGTGGAAAAGAACATCCCCTCACACACAAACGCAAAACAGTTTCAACTGGCACAGAGCAGAACATAATGTTCTATGTGTAGAGTAGACCTACAAACATATAGTGATTGTATATTAAATATTAAATGCAGAACTTAAATATTAAAAGACTGAAGAAGATTTCCCAAACAGGTCTATCACTGGAGATATCAATTACAGACAGAATTTTATATTTACCATTAATCAACAGCCCTTCTGAACATCCAATTGACTATAGGAACATTAACATAAATTCTAAATTTTATTTTAACCTGGTTTAAATAGGCATTATTTAGTGCCATCAATCAATATCATAAATATTGCTTTACAGTTATATCAAAAATATTAGCAACATTCAGATCATTAATTATGCAAAGCAGTTGTTAAGACAAATAGATTTTCCCTCTGAAACTTCCAAAGAAAATCAATAAGCTTTATGGATCTCATCAGCTAAAAATGTGAAATAGTTACTTTAGATGTGTTAGCTTGACAAGGATAGAAAACAACAAAAAATAAATTATTTGCTTATAAAGTGATGGTTTATCGATAGTCCTTTAAGGTGTAAATTGGTTACTAGGGTACTTTTGAGCAAGCCTGAAAAGCACTTAATCTTTTAAAATCTTAGAGAAATAAGGTTTTTTATGTATTTATGAATGTCTGTTACTCCCTTTCAATTATATTATCTGTTCCAGGACAGATATAAGTCACAACAATAAATAATAATGAATTTGTGGTATTACTGAGAACAAATGTAACTTTCCTTATTGGAAATTAAGACTTTTTCTGAATTCTTTCAAAGGAATCATTTGCCTATATTTTAGTCACTGCTGGTGTTTCTTATTTATACTGACTTCAAAATTCCTTTCCCTCTCCTAATTCATAATGTTGTAATGATTGTGCTATTATACAAGCCTTAGGATTTAATAGGTTGTTACTTTCCAAATTATATATCCATATTATATTAACTTTAAAAATATTCAATTAATCTACAATTCTGCCTAACAATTTATTTTCCTGCAAGAAAACGTATATCATCAGATAATGTGATGAAGAGGCACCCAACGAGACAAATCTGAAATTTAGAAAATTAAGATGCCCAATTTTTGCCATTTTCACGACCAGGAATGTTTTCTCTGGAATTCAAGAGTTTCTCAGTGATGCATGATTTTACCCCATACCGTATACTTATTGAAATTATACATAGAATATACTGAGTACCTGAATAGTATATTGCTTCAGGGAAAATCATTTTAATGATTTAATGATCATTTAATACACAACGGCTAACTAAATGAAAATTAAGTACCAAAAATAAGGTCATCTGATATTTTTTCTTTTTAGAAAATAGAAAAAATAAAAAGTGGAAAAGAGGTAATTCCAAAACACAAGGGAGACAGAGAGAGAAAGAGAAAGATCAAATTAATAAATGATTGAGATGATATTTGGAAGATAGATTCAAGATTCAGAAGGATCTAGACAGACTTGAACATTGGGCACTATCTACAAAATATAATTCAGTGGTGAAAAAATAAGGTCCTACACTTAAGAAAACCAAATGTATAGGTACAGAATAGGTGGTGCCTGGATCAAAGTAGTAACTGTGAGAGAGATTTAGGTATTCGTAGTGAACTACACTTAAATATAAGCCAGTAATGTGCTGTAGCTGCCAAAAAAGGCAATGCAGTCCTGGGCTGCATCATCAGAGGTATAGCATCAAGATCACAAGAAGTTATACGCTTTTTTTTACAATGCTTTCATGAGGCCACAGTGGAATACTACATACAATTCTGGTCACCATGACAAAAAAGATTCTGAGACTCTAGAAAGTGTACAGAAAAGAGCAACAAAACGGCCTGGAGGCTAAATCATATAATGAATAGTTGAAGGAGCAAAGTATGTCTAGCCTATCGAAGAGAAGAATTGGAGGGGGGGGGTGATATCTGTCTTCCAGTACTTGAGGGACTGTTACAGAGAAGGGGCATTGAATTATTATCCAGGGCACTGTAGAACAAGTGGGTGGAAACTTTTTAAAGAGAGATCCAATCTAAAGGTAAGGAGAGATTTTCTAACAAGGAGAGCAATTATTCAATGGAATAGCTTTCATCTCAGATTTGTAGTTGCTCCATCACTGGAGGTGTTCAAAATTAGAATGACAGAGAGAGAAAGTATTATTTTTCTTGTAGTAATAAGTTAATAAGCAAATTAGAAGGGGGGAAGCCTATGTAAAATAAAATGTATTCTTAACCACAATTTGATACTGTTTATATGTAAAGTATGATGCAATTTTTAATTCTAGTGAATTAGTTTTTATTTTATTTTATTACTAAATTTATAATATTTTAACATGAAAATGTTTATTTAGCTCATTTGTATGTTAAAGAACAGAAAAATGCATGCTTGAAGAAGTTATGTTACTTATTTTAAAAATGAGTAAGAACATGGCGGATTATTTTTTATTTTTTTTAATTTATTTTTGTATTTATATACCGCCCCATTCCGAAGACTCGGGGCGGTTCACAGCTTTTGTTTAAAACAATGCAAT
>JANHFL010005478.1:179036-203441 GCA_032468155.1 Oxyrhabdium leporinum
CATTTCGCCGCCGATGGTACCCCCAGCAGGCCCTCCCTGTGTGACCGCACGGGACGTCGGGGGGGAGTAGACTCGATGCGATTATATTGCATCCAACCCAAACTGAAGAACAGCAGTTTAGTTTTCAGATACTTTGAGACTAGAAATAATTGATTTATATCAGTCTTATCTAGATTAAAACCTATTTAAAATTAAGTCAAACAGTGTCTCCTAGGTGGGAAAAAAGTTCATTGGGGTAAGGACAACTCAGATAATATTTCTAGCATTTCATAATATAAGCAATATTATTCTGTCTCTAGTCTGATAATTATACAATCTAAAAGCTCTGTAACTTTTTAAATGTTTTTCTAGAAAATGATTCATTAATTATGTAATCAACATCACTTTTGAAAGAAGAAATGGAATTTAAAAGAACAACTAGAAGAGAAAATTGTCATCAAGATTCTTAATCCAGATTTCCATAAGGCTGTACTCTTCAGTGGTCCCATTCTATTCTCATTTCATGAAAACACATATCTGGAATCTGGAATGTCACTGTGTACATAGTACAGTTCACATTATTCCAGTGTTTTCTTACAATCCAAAATAAAGTTATTATGTTCAAGCTGAAATCATTAATTTATGCAAACAGTGGAAATACAAGTGATAATATGTAGCAGACATTATATGATGGATGGGCTGCACCCAAATGCACAGCATGAGGGGAAAAAAGAGTTTGTGGCTTTATCTGGTATACAGAACTCTTGATCCCTAGGAACATTTCTGGAAAATGGAAAATCCCAGGATACCTGGGTTTTCTGCGGATCAGGCTACATACTCCAAAGGATTTTAGGATGCAAGTAGTTGATGCAGCTTTTACAATACATTAGGGAATCTATACTTAGCAGGATATAATGGTCTGAAATGATAAGCACTCCATTCAAAGTATTCAAATCTATTAGCTGCAATTATACTTCCCTACAAGTACAAATTAATAGAGTGAATTTTGCTCCTGATAAGATAATTCCTGGATACAATGTTTGTTTTCTTTTGTTTTTGAATACTGCACAATCACATCATTTTGTTCACTTCAAGCTTCAGCAGTTCTTGGGATATATTTCTTGAAAATTTCAAAAAAAGCAATTTGTATTTCAACAAGAAAAAAGAATGGGCTACTGAAGCTATTACTGTGTAAGATGCCAGGACCGCCAGTAATTACACTACAAATCTAGGAAGAAAAAATAGATGCTGCTCCACAGATAAGATAACTCAGAGCTACTATGCTGCATGTGGACAGATATTGATTGCGTGACTGACTTAACATCTAGTCATATTTTTAGAGGTAGATGTAATATGGCATATACTTAATTAATTTAAAATAGTTGTATTCATACATGATTCTAAATTACTGTTTGTGCTATAGATAACTTTTCATATAATTTAGCAGAATAATTTAAAACACAAGCCAAATTACTTTCCAAATATTGTACATCTTCGATACCTAGCTTTTCATTGACACCAACCATTGACACCTTTTTCACATTTCTGATAAAGTATCCAAATTGTCTGACCATTTTCCTGTATTGTGCAGTATGCCAAGATTCTAGCATAAGAAAGAAGAAACAATTTTAATTAAAGTTGGACAAGAATATCAGATCACCTTCATATAATCTTAATTTTCTTGTTACCTTAATAGTGCATCCACTAAAGGCAGATCAATTTTTATGACAATTTAGATATAATTCCAAATTAGAATTTATACAAAGAGCATTATTTTAAGACTCACTTTAGTTTAAACAACATAGAGTTTAATGATATTGTCATCTCTTTACAAGAGCGAGAGATGCCTTACAGACATGAAACAGGGTGACATGCACCCATTCCTATAGAGACCTGCCTGAATCCTGTCACATTAAAAAAATAATCTTCCAATATCCAATCTATCTTTCTTGGGAAGATTTGGATCCCTTTCAGTCTGAATTCAGTCTTGAGCATAGATGAAAATGGCATTGGTTGTGCACTGATGATTGACCTTTGTCAGACTATTGTATAGGTGGGAGTAGTGTACTTCTAGTCTTATGAGACCTGTAAGCAGTTTTCATTATCATCCATTATAGTATATTACCTCAAAGCTAGGAGTGGGAGCCCCTGTCTTGGTGGTTCTGTTCCTATCTTCTCAGGCAGCTTCAGTCAGTGGCAACTGGAGTGAAAGAAAGGCCCCACATCACTTTATAGTCAGAGGTCAGTCATCAGTATTTATCAGACTTGGCAGCTTTAATAAGTCTTGGACTCTACCCCCCAGGATTTCCCAGCCCACATGATGTTTGGAGAGGTTGCCCATCAGTTTGTTACAATTGGATATCATTGATGTACTAAAGATGTACTCGTAAATATTACCAATCCTGGTTGCACCAGTGGTATGATGGAAGCCTTTTCCTGGCATCTTGACGTTGTAGAGAAATGGACAGAATGAAACAGATTGAAATGAATCCAAGCAAAATAGATTTGTTATTTGTCAATAAAAATTCTCAATTAGTTCCAGTGTTGTCTGTTAATCTGTTACTACTGGACCCAAGGGAAAAGACCATAGCTATTGGTGAATGGGAAGGCAGAGGCTATTGTCAGAAGGAATTGGGCTCATCTTTGGCTGATTCCCCAGTCACATACTTATCTGCATTGTTATGATTTCACAATGACTCATGTCATTCTTACATCTCAAACTTATACAGGGGCTTTCTTTGAAGAACAACCAGAAACTAGAGTTAGATCAAAATTCAGCTGCCTAAATACTAATGAACAATGGATGATTTTGACATGTACACCTATGTGGCTTGGGGTCTAGATACCTTTATGACTGCCTTCTCCCACTCAAATCACGACATCCAGTATATTTTAAAAAATATTACATTTTAATGGGGAGGGAAAAGTGAATGGAGGCCATAAGGTACTGTTTCTCAATTGCTGCTTCAACTAATGAATACACGCTCTCCCCTTTAAGGTTATGGAGCTACTAAAGACAAAGCTTTTTTAAAAAAGAGTAGATTAAATAGATTGTTACTTCCATCTTTAATTTACTTTATTTAAAATCATTAAAACTGAAATATTTATAATATTATTTTATTTGGCTTTTTATGTTTTGTTTTATTTTTACATTTTTTTCATTGTTTTGTTACAATTTTGTGTAGTTATTAGTTGTTTCACTTTATATTTATAATCAACATTTGATTACTATGAATGTTTTTGTCAATTGTTTTGTAAATTACCATGAATCTGAATCAATTCAGTAGGATACAAGTAGAACAAACAAACAATAAATGTAATGTGAAAGAAAACAAACAAACAATAAATGTAATGTGATGTTAAAGTTATATTAGTTCAGAATGCATTTATTTTCTATACAGATATTAGCATGTAACTGCTCCTGGTTGTCCTCTTTATTTATTGTGCAAAGTAATAAAGCTATTGTGAAGTATCAGAAAAGTGTCCATTGGAGCCAAGAATCAATGAATCTTTAGTCTCATTTCATGGTAATATATCCAAAGAAGATAATTATTATGGAAATGTATCAGAGCACAGCCACTGAAGAGTGATAAATCAATAAAAGTATATTTAGAAGAGCCAGTGTATTATAATAGTTAACATGGATATTCACTGGGTTTTGTCCTTTCATCAAAATGTCAGAAAAAGTTCAGGGTATGGTTTCATAGTGTTGATACTGCCCAAAGTCACTGCATATACATTAGGTATCCATATAAATTTGTTTAATATATAAATAAAATAAATCACAAATCCACTCCCCCTTGGATGCATCCAATATCATAATTATGTACAAGGGTAGGGCTTGCATCACAACAATGAAACACAGCTTTTGTCATTCCTCATCAGCACCCTTTCTAAGCTATTGCTGACAAAGGAAGGATTGAATTAGGTTGGAAAGACTGACGTGGAAACTCACCAGGTGACTTTGGGATTAGCTATTGTCTCTCACTTCATCTCTCCCCCCCCCCCCAAATGGGAGAACTGGAGCGCTACATTTTAAGCTTCTGAAAATTCAAAAAATGTGGATTTAACAAATAAAATTGAAACTTTTTAATTGAATATAGATAACAACTTCCATCTTTTTCTGTAGTCTTCCTGATGCTTCTATTAACTGAAAATAGAGCCAAAAAGTCACGAATGTTGAGGATCCACCATATTTATTTCTTACTGATGGCTACTCATTTGTTTATTATTTATCAAAAATGGTTATTAGAATAGAATCACACTGCCTCTTACTCAGTACAGGAATAAAAATTAAAGCTACCTATATGGATGACTGTTTAATCTCCAATTGAAGACATCTAATTAAGGGGAGTGCATCTTTTGTTCAAGTAAATGGGTTTACTGAAAAAGTGTTTTGATGGAGATATTTTATAGCATACTTTCTGAAGTAAGGGTGTTACATATATTTTCTTAAGTGAGGTGAGACCTAAGAGAGTTACCATTAGAATAGAATTCTCTCTATTGTAAGGAGCATAATAGCCTCTTTTATTTTTGTGTTACAGGAATCCAGTTATCTCCATCAGTTCTGGAGACACAGTCTAATAATCATTGCTTTTTATATTTCAAGAGAGATTATCTTCTTTTTTTCTAACTTTTTAGGCTTTTGAACTTTTCTTTTTCTTGAAATAAAACTAGCCCTAATGTAATACAGTCTGTTTTATAAGTTTACCATAATATTGTATCTTAAACAATTATAAAGTGAATAATTTCTTTTCCATCAGCAATCTCTAGGAGATGACCAGGCTGAGCCATCATCTGTCATGAGTCCCTTCACATTCACAAGACATTTAAGTCCAGCTCACCTTGAAATCCTTCTACCCTTATCTATTGTCAAATTACTTTGGCCATTAGTAGTTCAGATTCTTGTAGAGAGTTTAAACTTGCAATAAATCTTTATATCCATTCAAACTGTCTAGACCTCTTGATTTCTCTGGTATTTGACACAACCTCTATTTTTAACCCTGTTTTGTTTAGTTAAATTTTCTTTGGAGGTAGCCCCAAGGTGATTTTTTTGAGTCCATATTATTGATAAAAGTTTTCTAGTAGTCGTTTTTTTTTCTTGGGTGGGGGAACAATATGGCCTCTTGCACATTTATTCACTTAGAATTATTCTTTGAAGGTATATCTTAGTGGTTCAAAGGGAACAAGGTTATTGCTATCCATGATGACTTACAGCAACTAAAATTATATCAATGAGTTCAAAGCAGAAAACGCAGCTGCACTTCCATCCTCCCACTCATCCAATATATCAGGTAATATAAAATAGTTGAGGTAGATGAAATTTAAACCAAAGCACCTGTGTGTTTCATTCTGTTGAACTTTCCAGACATTCCCAAAGGTTTCTTGAATCTTAATAAGGAGGTCAAGCAATAAGCTTACCCTCGTATGAAGGCTGCTTGCATATGAAGGCTGGTCTGAAGAGAAGCAAAATCTCAGCTGAGGGTGGAATCTAATGATGGGAATCATTGCTTTTATTATCCCAAGCAAGAGGAAGAAGATCTCCAAAGATTAAGTGTCCATTGCAATGGAATAATTTCTATGCTTGTATAGGGCATTGGTAGCGTATTGTGGTAGAAGGTCTTCGTTTGACTTCCCTAAGGAATACCTTACAATTTTCTGAACATTTATAAGAGAAAAAACACCTTCTTCTTCTGTGCCATTTAAATATATATATAACTCCAGTGACTTCTTACCTTCTCCAATAAAAATAAAACTTGAGGGTGGTTCTTAATAAAAAGGTTTTTTTTAATATTAGAAGATATTAGTTGATAAAATTCATTTAAGATTAATAAGAAAGGCACACATATGAATTATGTACTAACGTTCACTTTAGTAAGTAGCCTAGGTTGATTTATTCATGTAGGCAATTACGTACAGCGTTATTAGTGTAATTCACAGTTAGATTAAATTAGGAAAGCACACAATAAATTGAAATTGTGGTCATATTTCTTCTCGCTGTGTAAGGAACTGAGATATATTGGTTCTAAGCACGGTACATAAGTTGAATTCCCAAGGCTGCAATGGGATCAAAAAGCATTAGACATTCACTTACGCTATATTAGGTCCCTACCATTGGATGGCAGTAAAATTCTACATCAATCACTTTAGGCAAAGGGAATCTGGAAAAGAAAATGACTTTCTTTTATTTTTGAATATCCTGGCTTTGCATATCAGGTAGCCAATAGAAAACAGAAGTGCTCACATGTTTTATTTTCACATTAATAGGTCCAATACTGCAAATGAGTACCATGTTTTACCTCTTCATAATGTAACATGGGCTAGAATGCAAGCTTTATGCACCTTGGAAATTATTATTATATTATTTATAATATTCCTAGATGATATTAATACAATTTATAATTATTATTTATATAAGCATTATATATATATAAATGGTGATTTGTATCTCACTGTTTGGGCTAAATCTTTCTCTTAGCCATAAAACATGTTCCAGAACAATATCTTTGAGTATTGTCTCTGAAGAGAGAGCCACAGATTTCACCTGTGAAATCCTAGAGACCATCGTTTTCATTCAACTCAGTAGGACATGAGAGCAGTTCCCAGCACTTCATGTTATTTAGCCTAGTGTAACAATGAAAGAATTTAGGCCTCTATCACAGTTAGCACTCTTTTCTTCTTTTTAATTATACTGCAATTAGAAAAGACAGCCATTTCAAAAATCTGAGCACATTTCCTGGGTTCTTAAAATGCTGCACACTATTCTGTTCCTATTGTCATAAACAGGAGTTTAACAGATGATTTTTTAAAAAAAATCTCACATAATGTAGACTATATCACAAGAAGGATTTATGCTCACTATATCCTAAAGGTTGTAAATATCAAAACTAAGCTTTAAAAACAAAACAAAACTCTAAAGCAAGAGTATGTGGAACGACTACACAAATGTATACAAATTATTCCACTTTGATTAAGTTCATTTATTACCAGAACCTCAGTAGAACCAAGTGAAATAATTCAAGTGATATCAGTGAACTAAGGGCATATATTCTGGCTTTCTATATTTAATAACTATATTCATGATATATGAGGCAGTTCAGCATCCCAGATTACGTGAAGTAATATGAACCCTAATGCCATTATGGTGGTATTCTTTCACAAAAGCTATTAGCAAGTTGAATTGCAATTTAAATGGCTATGAAACAAAGCAATTGTTTTCCTAAATGCATGGAGGGTGGTCTGACACAATCGACAGCTATTAATCAGGATTTCCTGGGATAAAATCACTGTCTCCCTGACAATGTAGTCATTTAGTCACTGAGTGCATAGCAAATGTGTGTGAAAAGTTTATAGCTTTTATAACTTATATTATTCATTGAAGAATCTGAGTCATATTCCAGCAGCAAAAAAAAAAGTATTAAAAATTAGTTTATGCAAAAAAATTGCAAGCAGAGGATATTGTGGAAAAATACCAGCATTGTGATCAGCAATATAGCAATCAACAATATTAAACTGGTTTTAAATACATATGAAAATATAGCAGAATTATTTAAAATGTTCTGGATAAGAAGCAATACAAGATTGCTTTCTTTGGTATTAAGTATACTTAATTCTTAAAACTATGGCTTTAAAAAAATCTTACCAAATAATTAGGCAGCATTATGTTAAAATTCAAGGGTTATTCTGCTGAATGAAAATGGTGTGTGTGTGTGTGTGCGTAGTATAACTGGAGCCTTTATGGGTGTGTATATAGTATGATAAGAGTTTTCAGGAGCTTCAAAAATAAGTTAATGCTAGCTTCCAATTATACAGCAAACAAGTACAGCTCTATATGTACTGTAGTTGCTATTGCTCAGCTATCATATTCAGCAGGGGTCCTCTACAATTTTTCGACACTTTGAACCTTTTAACAGTATGTTATAGGCCCCGTTAAAAATGGCTGCAATGGTATAACACTTCAGCAAGAGTGTGCCCATTTATCTAGAAAAAATGTTGACTGATCTGCGTTTGCAGATCTGTCAACATTTTTTCTAGATAAATGGACACACTCAAGCTGAAAGTACATACTATTTTAATTTTTCAGAATGCCTCTGAAGTCAATATGGGGTCTGTAGTATCGTTGGAAATACAGATTATGTTTGATATCAGCACTTTGCACGCAACAGGTTTGTGTCCTATGTAATACTTTAAAAAAAAGAATTAAAACCCCAAAATCATTTGGGGAAAAGATAGTCAATTAGTATTTACAAATACTATGCTAGGGAACCAGTTTATATGCAGCTTGTTTTGTTTCTTATTTCTTGACAGCTATTATACATCATTATTCTTTATATGACATCAAATCAGCATAAAGTATTACATAGACAATTGTTTCAATTTTATTGTATCTAGAAATTGAGACAGCTAAAGAAAAAAATAAGTAACCAGTTAGCCAATTAATTCACATGGAAGTTAGTTTGGAATAATGCATATACCTTTCAATGTAGTAAACAAATAAAGTATATGTTTCTTTATGCAATTTTAATAAATAATCTTCTACAACATTTGCTGTGCATAGACTGTAGCAGATGAACACCAGAATAAAACATTACAATGGACAAGACAATGGGCCTCAATAGGTATCAAGATTTGGCTTCTGTGAACTGTATGTTTAATGCATATATTAATGACCCACTGAAGCAAGATATGAATAGGTCATGGACAAAAATGGATGGACAACTTGGTTTCTTTCTTTACTTCTCTCTTACCACCTCACTGCCCAGATAGTTCCTTTTATCTTTCTTTGTTCTACTTCATTTTCTTTTTTCCATCACAGCAGGTGACCTTGGACAGGTCAGATCACTCTTATTAGAAACCTGAATTGCTTGCTTTGGAACACATTTGAAATTAATTGAAGAGCTACATGAAATTTAGATCCAGGGTTGCTTATGGTCTTAGGGCAATAGGTTACCCACCTCTTGTCTTAGAATAAACTAATAGCAAGTCTCTCAGTCACCATTTTAAGAATATATCTTACTGCAGTTTAAAACTACTTACTTTCTATTCACCCTTCTTAAAATTAGCTCAAATTCTCCAGATGCTGAGTAGGGAATATTTAATAAAAATGTGTAGGAACACACCCAGCTCTCTTAGAGATTAGATAAGGTTACTTCACTCAATTAAGACAACTTTAACCTTTAATTTGATCAGCTACCTCTGAAAAATTATATCTTTCAATGAATCCTTAGTTGACCCAGCTTCTAAAAAAGTTAATCTTGTCAACATATGGCAGATTTGCAAACTAACCCCTAAAAAGACGACTGGCTTGTAGGCCTGCATTTTGCCCTATAATAGGATTCCCAAGTTTTGGGAATATTTTGACACTTCTATCCTCTGCCGTTTCTGTGTTCATCAACTGTAGACCCCTTTAAGCAGCTATCTGAACTTTTTAAGAGTGAAGATAATGCACTCTTACAAAACAAGGGTACAGCTATTAAAATCACAAACACACACCACAAAATGCTTCAGCAAGAAATTTCAATGGTCAGACTCAATATTAAGAAACTATTGAAATTGAAAGAAACTATTGAAAGATCTGGGAGCCCAAGAAAAAATGGAACCATTTGAAAACTGATCAGATCTACATGACAAAGTTTACAAATCACCACAAATGACCTAATGAAATGTTTCGCTAACCACAGGTCCACAATACAGTGTGGCATTTACAATAGTTGTCAGAAGGAAACCTAATGTGTCTCAGTTGTCTTGTCCTCTGAATATTTGGGCAATCTGTCTATCTTCTTTAGATCTCTATACTCATTCCTTCTCAGCAGTCTTGAAAATCCCCGGAATCGATTCTCTTCAGCAGCCCAAAACTGCTTCATTCCAGCTTTGCCTCCTACTCATTTTCCTCCTTCCTCTCTTCAAATTCAGATTCATGTCTTGTGTCAATCCATGAGTTGATTTTAACAGTTTCGTACTCTCTACGAAACCTCTTATGTTTTATTTTTTTTAATTCTTCCCAGGCTTTGTCTATTGGCTAGAAGTATAATTTATAGACCTGGGGGGCAGCCAATGTTTAACTGTTTCATTATGTCACAATCTGTATGGGACAGTGGTCTGAATGAGCCGAATCTCATCACAAAGGTCATTGTGCAGAATATGCGAAAGAAAAGCTTGATCAGCCTGAAATGCCTTGGAACAAAGAAAGATTGTGGGTTTTTTTAGCCACAACCACATTTAGAGGGGGAAAAAAGAAGCAGCATCTGAAGAAAAGAACACCTTTTGAGTTGGTAAGCATAGTGGTAGATGTCTTATACTTTGGGGTTATGTGACAGCCAGCGCTCCAAGCAATATTACATAGTTGAAGGAAAAATATATCCAGCTAAATATCAACTTATGCTGGAAGCTAATGTCCTACAGTGAGTGAATAAATGGAAAGTGAAAAGAGGATGGATATTTCAGCAAGACAGCAATCTGCATCATGCCTTCAAATAAACCATGACGTTCTTGCAGGGAAGAAAAGTAAAGTTAAATCAACTTAAGCACAGCTTCTTTCCTTGGCTATAAGATAGGGCAGGCATGCACAAGCACTTAGAAGTTCCATAAAACTCCATAACTCCTGATATTTGCAATTCGATGTCAAAAATTTATTTTGTATTTTAAAAAAAAACCACTAAAACAAACTTATGGAAAAAATATGGGAACCAGTATAATGTTGTGGTTGAAGGTATTTGACTGAAAAATTATAAACTCAAGTCATTTTGGGCCAATCTCTTTCTCAGCTCAAAGTACTTTGTGTGTATGTTGGAGGAGATAGCACTATATAAACTGTATTTCAATAGAGGATGAATTGCATCTAATTTTACAAAAAAAATGTGTCTGGAAGTATCTATACAAATAGCCCTTGTATAGAAAGATGAAAATAGAAGAGAATAGAGGATAGAATGAAAACCGAGAATAATAACTGTGGATCACTACTTAAGCAAGAAACTACCTACTACCTGGTTCACTGTCTATAGTCAATTGTGGCAGTGTCTCTCCTGGTTCTACTTCTCCTGTTCCACAAAAGCCTGATTCCTTTGAGGCTTTTTAGATGAGGACAGGGAATGACCAAGTGTATGTAAAGCTCTGATTTTCTCAAATACTGAAGGAATAGCAGCTTCTTGGCAAGACCTGACTTGTGTGTCTGACTTTGGAAAACAAAGAAGAAGGACAATCAGTGTGAAGAGAAAGGCAGAAAATCATTTATGTGCAGTCTATCAAAATGAACTGCAAAATCACACGCACACACACACACCTGGCAAAAGAGGCAGTAGGCTGGACAGAGTAGATTGCTGAAATATCAGTGAGTCAGAACAGTAGGGGAGCAGCTGGGATGCCAGGGCTGAACTGTAAGGACTGGAGCAACATCAGCAGAAAAGTTTATAAAGGGATGTGTATGGTGCCATTATCAGAGAGCAGGCCTGGAGCTACAAAGCTGCCAAGCCCTCACTCTTTTTGAATTTCCTGCCTGCTGGTGCTCAGAGCATCAACTTGATAGTTATACTTTCATTCTTTACCTGAAAAACTAGAAGAAAAAACTGGGAAACGTATTTGTTCCCTACCCCAAAAATTATAGGACTGGTGCTGTTTTGGCAGCTTCTTAGATAACAGGATTTATGACACATAAAAGTTCTTTTGTTTTTCCTGCCTAAAGTGAATGTGACAAGAAAGACGATAATGCAAACCACAGGCGTGCAATCTATGGATTTTACTTAATTTCAAAAGTCATCTGCAAATCAACAAGTCAGACAGTTGGCAAAAGCAGTCTGTTTTATCCACAGCACTGGAAGAAAAACAAACAAAAAGAAACAAACAGAAGAGGATGAAGCAGATTACAGATAGAGTAAGAATGAATATGCATGTGGCTGGTTTGCCTCATTGTTTGCTTATGCCCCATATATCACTGATATGCATCTCCTGCTGGAATACAGCATGAACCATTTGTGATTAGTTATCAGAGTATTTAATGGGTATTCACACATTAATTATACCCGTGTTATAGATAGACATACAGCATGCATACAATATTTATAATAATACAGGTAGTTCTCGACTTACAATCATTTGTTTAGTGACTGTTCAAAGATGCAACAGACTGAAAAAAGTGACATGGCCACTTGCAGCATACCCTTGGTCACATGATCAAAATTTGGATTCTTGGCAACTGGTTCATATTTATGACGGTTTCACTCCTGGTGTCATGTGATCAATTTTTGCAACCTTCTGACAAGCAAAGTCAAGGGAAAGCCAGATTCATTTTAACCTTTTGTGACAATTTCATACCTATCTATTGTGAATCCTGATTCAGGAGTGCCAGTATTTTAGTAACTACCTAATATTTAGGCAGATTTGATTATGTTATAATTTCATGGAGTAATATATTAGCACGTTCTCCTGGTCAAAGAACAGACTTAAATAAACCAGGATAAATATTTTGGGAAGAATTAGTTACATGTTGAACTTCATGTCTCATTCTAGTCATAGTTTATGTGAGAGCAGAGGACTACCAAAAGTTTCACTAATTTGTTTTTACAGCAATATATTTTCATTGTACATTTTAAGAAAAAACATTTAACCAGAAAAGGAAAAGAACAAAAAAGGACAAAGGAATAGAACTAAATAACTAAAGAAGAAAAAATATTAAAATTATGACTTTTCAATATTTCATTGTGATTAAAGAAAACCAAGTATATTATGGAAATGATGAAGAACACAGTATAAATCATAAAACTTCTATAAAATCTGTCTATGTTAGAAGCTTGTTCTAATTTAAGAAGGCCTATAAAACTGCAATATTAAGAGTTCTAAATTGTGGATGTGGTACTATGTATTAAAGTGTAATCTAAGATGGCTCTCAAATTAAATTGAATTCTGTGTTAGATTTACTTATGAGGTAAACTATTCTAGACATTGAAGCAAACTCCCACAACTGACTTAGCCAATATCCTGTGGAATATACATCAATCTCGTCAGCATCCATGTCATACATACATATATACATACATACATACATACATACATACATACATACATACATTCAATATGTTGCCAATTTCATATCATATAAGATGTCTTTACAAATTTAAAATCTTAAAAATTACATATCTTGTTAAAAGCAACAAGAATTAGTAACAAAACAGTAGCAGTTGTGGAGTAATAAGTAGCAGGGCTCAGTTTATAGCCAGAAGAAGGGAAAAACAACATATATAAGCAGAAAATTTATTTGGAAATTATTGATAAAGATTCATCTGTATTGATTCATCATTTTATTCAAATTATTTTGTGTATTTTATCTTACAATCGTTCATTTGCTTTAAAAACAAGGGAAACATGTTTTTTAATGTCTTATCCTGTGGGAATTCCAAACCCAACATTTAAACATTATTTTAAAGAATTATAAGGTCATACAACTCAAATAGTGTGATTTTGGATGGCATACAGCATAAAAGCAAAGAATAAATCAAAGAAGCAAGTGAAAAACACATATAAATACATAATGCAACATATAAAATGTTAACCAAGCACAGAACAAACAAATCTCAGGCAGGTATGTGTCCTATTTGACTGGCTCCTAATGCCTTAGGTAAGAGCCAGGTCTTATCACCTTTCCTCAAGATCAGAAGAGTTGGACCTATGGTACATTGAGGAGAGCAGAGACAAGCACAGAAAAGGTACATTCCTGGGTTCTCATAAGATGACTAGATTTAAAAGAAGGAAGCTGGAGCATGGTCACCCTGTAGGGTCATGTGGCACAGGTAAAAGTTCTTGGAAGAAGGCATCCCCTCAAGTAACGCAGCCCTATGTCATGAAGTATGTTAAGTATGAGCTCTTAGGTTGTTCGCTTTGAGCATAATTTAAAAAATAAAAACAGCATGCCATAGATATCAAGGGACAAGTTGTTCCATTCATTCATTTAAAATGGATCATATAAATTTGCAACACTAGTTACTAAACGATAGTCCACCTTTTGTGCTGGTCAAAGTTGTACGTCAACGATTTAAACAATTAGAAACTTTGCCACAAAGTTTTGTCATCCATGATTAATAGCAATAATTTCTGGCTGAATTCTAAGAAGAAAAAGAGATTTAAAGGAAGGACATAGGTTGATTTGCATAGAGTGTCTGGATATCTATAAAAGCAAAAACCAAAGGGTTTACATCTCTTCTGTTCAACCCCTCCTCCATTCATAAACAATTAACAAACAACTCAGAGGTGAAATACATCAAATAAAACGCTTACTGTGCACGCTTGGCCCAGCTCTGCCATTAACCATATTTGTTTCAAGCCATTATTAGTTTTCAGCAACATTTCAGACATCCGAATTGGAATTTATATTCAGGCTCTTGATATGCAAATTACCTATGCTAAATTCTGCAGCTTTGTATTATCAGCATTTACCTGCAAATATTTGAATAAACACAAGTGAGACCATCCTTTTGCAGTCCTTTTAAGATCAAAGAAACAGTATTCTGCCTTTGAGGTTTGCATTTTTCAATTCTGTACAAACAATTTAAATGATTTCCTCATTGCAAAAATCTCTAATAATTTAACAATTAAAATATTTTTCTTGTTCTTTTCTTTTTATACCTTTATTCCCACTAAAATCAAAATATATTTTGCTGTAATATTATACTATATTATTTTAAGCCTATACCTGCAGTATAGGTGTTACACAGCATGACTTTTAAAAAATAATGGCACTGTATAAGCTCAGATAATGGCTAATAAGCTCAGATGCTTATTAGCCAAAGGATATTTGCCTGATGTCCTTAACATATGACTATTTCTAACACTAAGCAGTTTGATCTAGCCAAAGTTTGTGAAAATGCCAATATTGGAGGATAATTTTTGTTGGGATTCATCATCAGAAACATTTTTAGTAAACACAATATGAATATTTAAATGTTGCAGAGTTTAAAAATGTGCCTTATGATACACATAAGTAATATATCATAATTACTATATAGTTCTATATAGTTGCATACTTTGCTGTATTCTTCACATTAGCATGCTTAATCAAAATCAAAAAGTCTTATGAATAAACTTGTTTTCGATTCTTTTGCCCAAAAATTCTACAATAGGCATATATGTAAACCCTGAGATTAATCATACCTGCAATTCCAAAAAGTTTACATCCCTTTTCATATTTATTACCAAATAAGTTGAATTGACACAGTATAATCTATATATGGACTATGTGTGAAATTCATTTTCATTTTTGGATTAGAATTTAAAGCTGCTATTCTTCCAGACATTGCTGAATTATAATTTTCAAATCCCTTTTCACTGAAGAAATTTGATGAATACCTTCACTGAAGGAATTGGTCTTCTGCGGGAGTAGGAAACCCATAAATTCTCCAATTCTTGCTTACGTAGAAAATAGAATAATAGAGTTGAAAGGGACCTTGGAGGTCTTCTAGTCCAACCCCCTATACAATAGGACATCCTATACCATTTCAAACAAAAGGCTGTCCAATCTCTTCTTAAAAGCCTCCAGCAGTCAAACATCCACAACTTCTGAAAGAAGCCATTTAGTTGATTGTCTCACTGTTAGGAAATTTTCCCTTAGTTCTACATTGTTTCTCTCTTTGATTAATTTCCATCTATTGTAGTTTGTCTTGCCTTCTGGTGCTTTGGAAAATAGTGTGTGGATACATGAGTGTGTCTGTTTGCACTACTGACAAAATAACTGGGTCTT
This sequence comes from Oxyrhabdium leporinum, assembly GCA_032468155.1. Taxonomy (NCBI): domain Eukaryota; kingdom Metazoa; phylum Chordata; class Lepidosauria; order Squamata; family Cyclocoridae; genus Oxyrhabdium; species Oxyrhabdium leporinum. The sequence goes on from JANHFL010005478.1 coordinate 194,737, forward strand.
TTTATGTGATTGCCTCTATAATGCATTAAATTTCTTTTTGGACACTTGTATTATTGACAAATGTCTGCTCACATAGACAAAATACATTGTAGTGCCTTTAGACATTGGACTTTGAGTAAGGTAAATGTGTTTCAGTCTGATTTTGTTACCTTCGCTTTTTAAAAATCTGTACAAGTAGTCCTTGAGTTACAACCATAACTGAACCTGGCAATCACAGTTGTAAATTATGATGGGTGTAAAGTGGGTCACCATTTAACTGGATCCAACTTTACATATTTTGTTGTGGCAGTCATGGTGTGTGTGTGTGTATGTCCATTGTAACTTCAAATGGCTGCTAAGAAACCAGTTGAAAGTCAAGAACTATCAGTATTTCCTATAACATTTGAAAGATACTTAGATACTACTCAATTCAACAGAACTCCTTTTATATCTGCAGATCTGAATTAAAGAAATAATTCTGGGAGGAATACGTAGAATGTAGATGAGCAACTACTTCAATAATTGTTTAGTACAAGATTTCAGAATCCATTAAAAAAAATCTAGATACTGATGTCTGGTTTCATTAACGTCACCAGTGATGCACTGGCAAATTACTGCAATGTATTTTAACTGTACTAGGTGATTTTCTGACAAGCTAAGACATATAGTTTACAAGCTGCCACCTTTAATGTGAGGCCAAATGTAGGCCTTAGGATATTTTTCCCCCTTGAAAATATAACAATTATTATAGCACAGATGTCAATATAGCTTTTATGATTCATAGCTCTTTAGTTAATAAGAAAACTGCCAGAGGGTTTAGGTGTATGTATAGGTTTTGTGTACATATATACACCCACAGACACACATATATTTTATTTTAATTATTACTCATCCATTTTATGGAAGAGAAGCATTTAAAGAGATTGTCTCATTTTTAGATATGTTGAATCAGTTTTGACCGGTACATGCAGAAGTGTCCTGTAAAGTAGGAAAATAATGCAATATGTTCGTTTTCATGAACATTTTCTTAGAAATCCTTTACTTTGTAAACATGTATAAAAGTATACAACCAGGTTTCCAACATAATAATTATATCTTTTTTGCTTATATCTTTTTTCTCTATGCACTAATGCTAGAATATCTTGTATAAAGCAGACTCCAAGGCAATAAAAAGAGATTTGAATATTTATATTGGCAAAGAATAAAGGGTTGTTTTTTTTTAGTGACAATACCATTTTAAATGATTTCTCTTTTTTAGTGTTGGTGATGATTTAGTGTTTAGTTTTGTTATATTTAGAGTGCAGTTAATAAAATTAGTTTATCTGGTCATTACTAATGTAAACTACTAATATACTTTCAGCTTAGGTACAATTAAGTATAGTTCTATGGAACTATAGGCACATTTGTTTCCCTTAATTCATTAAAAAAGGCAGGGAACAGAAAGGTCAAACTCAAACTGCATCAGATTGACTTCGGTGTACAGGTTTACCAGAAGTCTCAGAACTCAGAATGATATGCCCATCAAACAGAATCAAGTGTTCTAACTTACACTCCTACTTTGAAGAGATATATTATTGAATATAAGTAAAGAAGCATTTCTACAGATTTTCCAATTGCAAATGATGGTATGTCACTTTCTATTCATGAGTCTTAAACCTATATATCAGATCTCTTTTCTCAGAATTGAGAACTAGGGAAAACAAGACCACTATCCTTTCCTTAAAGTGATCAAGGAGAAACACAATGAAATAATACATTTCCTAAAACCTAGCATTAATTACTTGGCAAGTTCAATGTATTGTTTGGCCTGGAGTAGGACTTTGAAGTAGAAATGAGATATCCAGTTATTGTGCCTCTTAAATTTAGGAATCCACTTATCCAAGTCATGGCCATAAGTAATAATAGATAAATATTGATAAAATATAACTATATCCAAGCAAGAATAAATTGAGAGAATCTAATTGTGAATACATACATAATGATAGAATATGCTTAGTTTGTTTTTAGCTCAAAAAGCTATGCAAGCCAGATCATTATAATTTGTTCAACAAGCTACAGTTGTTGAGTCTATCCATAAACTTCCTCCGCAGACTTTCTTAATTTCGCTGCTTCATTAAAAATATAAGAATCTGATTATACCATTGCCCATGTAAATATTTTATAGGAGTTGTTTTTATATACAAAAATTATATCCAAATTTTGTGGGATTTTATTCTAGGATTACTCATATCTGGAATAAAAAAATAATGCTGAATGCTAATTAGAAGCATTTATCAAAGACTGTTATGGAGCAAAAAGAATGGTTTTGAATTTACTGAATTTGAAATGATGATCAAGACAGAGATCAGCAAAACATAGATTCTACATTTTTTGTTACTCTTTTCATAAGAGTTGCCTTCCAGACTGCACTGAAGTGCAATACAATATGGACCATTTTCCGTTAGTATCAGGTAAATGAAGTTACAAATCTCAGATATAAAGGCTGTCAATCTTAATGGCTAAGTGAAGACATGGCTGAATGTGTGGCATATCCTTCCTTAATAGTTTGCCCCTGAGTGGTTTTCAGAATTCCCAACACAGATGTTTTAAATATGATATGCCCTTTCTTCCAGAATGCTAAATAGAAATTTCCTTCAGAAATGTACTAATTTAAGAAAAACAATATTTTTATTTAATGAAAGCACTGAATGCTTTTTAAGGCAGTCAAGCTTTTTAATCTTTTGTTTGTTTGTTTAAAAATATAATAATCAGAGGAAAGGACATTGACTTTAAAGAGGGCTAAATAACCATATCTTTCATATACAGACTCAGTATGTACATTGTAATGTAAAAGTCCTCCAGATGTGAATAGATGAAAAATTAGAGCTTCTTGTTCTCTGGATATTCATTTGCTATATAAATCTCTCATCACATTCTTATCTGTTATGTAAATAAGATGTAGAATTCCAATAGTGTAGCAGTGTTCCACAGCAGATGGTGTAGTGAGATTTACCACACCATTACATTTAATGGGATTGAATTCATTTGGATTTCTTGAGGCTTGTACAGTCCTTACTCCATGCAGCAGAGTTGCCACTGCTCCTGATTATATATGATTTCAGAAAATGCCTATAGAAGGAGAAAGAACCTTCTTTAGGAATATGCATGTTTTCTGTCAAAGTTTAAAATGGGTATGTGTTGCTTTGCTCTGGATTTATATCCCCTTCTCAAAGAAAATATATTTAATGAATATTCAACAAAGAAGTTAAGGCAATCTAAAATACTTGAAAATTGGCAGAAACAGTTAACTGTTTTCATGCAAAAGAAAATCCCTTTATTCTCCCTTTCTGTATTAGTCTTTTAAAAAGATAACAAGCAGATAACAAAAAAGCCCCATTCGTTAAAATGAACTAAGGTTTGGCTGACTGATATAACAAATTATGCTCACTTGATATTTCATTCATTCATAAGGCAAATATTATTTGAATTTTTCAACATATATCAGTTACTTGGTAAATAACACAATAAGATGACTAATGGTTACATGTAATGGCAATGTCCAAATAACTAAGTCAGCTAGTTAACTAGTGTTAAGACTTTGATCCAAATGGTCTGTTCTGTGATTGGAAGAATTTTTGCTTGATCAAAGTGCTTCTTCATCATTTAAATTAGTGAAGATTTTGTCTTAGATCTCTGTTCCATTTTTATACCATTCAAAATATCAGCTGCCATGGGAAAGAGCTAAGAAATGCAGTTATTGGAGCATAACCTTTGATTATATATATCTGATCTAGCTACAGTGCAGAATTTCCATTCCCCTTTATTTATACCAATGTTTATTACCTATTGAAAATGTATATCTCTTCATTCATATATATTGTGCTGCATGCCTTACAAGTTTCAATAATTTGCACCTTACTAAAATTGATGCTCGGTTTAAACAGGGACAGAAAATCTTTTCACTGGAGCAAAATATAGCCCACTTGAGGTAACCTCTTACAATATGTGACAAGTGGGACTCGCTTAATTCCCTTCAATTAGAATGAAATGGCTTTGGGAAGAGAAGAGAATAAATGAAAGATGACCTTAAATCATTTTGGTGCCAGGAACAAAACCAGCAACTATTAAATCACATTCATTGATGGCTATCCAAGTGTCAGGCTAGCAGGTAGAGATTCAGATCACAGATAAAACTGAGTGACAAACGTTGTTCTTATATGAGGGAAGGAAATTGTGAACATTGGATACACTGGGCACAAAAAATCTTGCTCTTCACCAAAGGAGCCTCCCATGAAAAGTATATAATTTCACAATTAACTTTCAATCTATCTTCCAGGTTCTAGGAAAGGAATATGGATGTAAGCAGACAGAACTGTACTTTGCCAGACTTTCAGGATGAGACCTACTGCAAATAATTGGTCATCTTTGCTAATAGCTGGTTTTCCTTCCAGATTTGGAATAAATAGACAAACAGAACTAAATCACAAGGTTTTGTTCTAGGCTGGCCCAAGTCTTTCTTGCTGTGACTTGTTACATGTACAAAAAATGCTGCATTGGCAATTAAAACTTTCTCCAATATTGGGAAGAAAAAGGGGGACATTGGGCAGAGTTTAAAGCCCACAACTGTTTCTTCAAGTGCTCAAAAAGAACCACGGTGGTGCAGCAGTTAGAATGCAGTATTGCAGGCTAATTCTGCAGACTGCCAGCAGTTTGATTCTCACTGACTCAGTCTTCCATCCTTCCAGGGTTGATAAAATGAGAATCCAGATTCTTGGGGGCAATATAATACTATGTAAGCTGCTTAGAGAGGGCTGTAAAGCACTATGAAGTGCTATATAAGTCTAAATGCTATTGCTATGACTATGGCTATTTCCTACCATCACCCAGCATCTATCAGAATGAAATTTGCATTATTCTGCCTAATGTTAGGGCCAGCCCTGTTTTGCTACTTACTGCTGCTGTGCTGAGGTTTCTTTATGACTTTTATTCTTTTCCCTCCTCATTTTTGGCACGGATTGGATGTAAAAAATAAATAAAGCAAGAATCCGCTATTACATCTGGAGCCCACTTATTATCAGAACTAACCTTTGCCTATCTTCTGTACATTTTTTACACAGCTCATGCAGTTATGAACAAAGTAAATATTATCCAAGAGCTGAACTTAGAAGCTTATAAAACAAAAGGTGCCAGAGGTATTCTGTGTTCTGTTCAATTGCCCATAGGGTTTAGACAGGAAGGAAAAATTTAAAACATGAAAATAATATGTTGTTAAAGTTGATTAGCTGGCTGTAGTTTCCTAGATACAGTAGATGTTCTCCTTTAACACAGCAGGGGTGTGCATGACTTATGCAGGCAAAGCCTACTTTACAGAGGTTAAATTTGATCAAATTGATTAAGCATAGGGGCTTAAAAAAACAATCCTCTGTCAAGACCATTTACTAGTTTTGAGATTGTTCTTAGATTGGATCTGATTCTGGAGTTTTGCCTAGCTTGAAATTAGGTACAATCTTTACTTCTTTGAAAAATCTAAAATATGTTCACTGTACAGCACATTTTAGGCTTTTTAACAGAGATTTTAAACCAAAGAGAGAATATATGAATAGCTAAAATAAAGCAGCTATCAATTCACTACATGTAAATTTCTATTAAAACTCAGGAAATCTAATGTTGATTTTAAAATCATAAAAGTATTGACAGGTTAGATGTTTTTAAGTTTTATATATAGCACTTTTAGTACTCAACGCACTTTACAGAAAAAATGCTATAAAGATAGGGGAAGGACGAAGTGAAAGCCAACATTGGGACAAACGCAAAACAAAAATGCTGATTTCAGTGATTTCAGTTGCTCATATAAAAGTTTAGTTACAGCAGAGCCCTGGGTTTTAATAAGGGAATTACGAGAACTAATATACATTTGAAATTTCCCTAAATTACTTGTCTCACCTGATTTTTTTTTAAAAGATTCTTTTAATTAAAAAATAAATAGCAAGTTAGCATGCTGAAAACTAAAGCACCAGCCTCAAGCAGAAACAGCTTTTTTAACAATGCCTCTGAGCCTCACATAAACCTCAGAGGCATTCTTAGAAAATAAATGTGGATGCTTGCAGCCCAGGGTTTCACTGTATGTTCTTCTGTATGGAAAAAAAGAAATAAACTGACATGCAAAAAAACCCCTTGGAGCAAGTGTGTATGTTAGAAAGCAAATATCCCAGTTTACCTTCTGTTAAATGGATAGCATGAGTTTGTCTATTCCCACCAAATTAAACACTTTGAAAGATGGGCCATAATTCCAAAATGGTCTACATGCCACTTTAAATCAGATAGGGGCCCACCAGGACAAACATGTGGATTATCTCAGGCCTAGGACATTTTCTGAATGTCTCACATCAACACCATCTTAGTAGAATTTAGTCTGAGTTGGTTTCTACACATCTAGACTTTCCCCCAGTCTGCTTACATTGGTTTAGCACTTCCATGACATCTTCAGTTCAACTGGTGTGGTAATCAAGAGTATATAATTAGTGGAACTTGAGTACTCATTCTGTACCATGTCTGATTAGGTTAGGATTGGAACTACCACAAACATTGTGTCACACCTGTCCCAACTCAGGTTCCTAGGAAAGAAAGACCATCAACTCCATTTCTTTGCTGCATAGATTAGTTTCTAGTTTCTTCTGTGCTGAAGCACTAACCTCTCATTAATAATAATGTGTGTGTATATGGATGGGTAACAATTAAACCAACTACCTGATGAACCACAACTTGTATTAAATCTTGTTCTAGATTTGTTTTTCAGTACAAACAACTTTTATATGAGGGAAAGTATTACATATTTTCTTGCCTTGGAACTTAATTACTAGTTAATTTTAGCCTGTGCTGTTTTTCTCCCTTATCCTTGGCCTCTGGATCCCTTCACCAGAAACATGTTGAATTAGACTAAAACTAAAAGAATTATATTTTATGGGTTGACATATGATATACGTTGGCTCCCAGTTGTTGTAAAGTCAACCCTTAAGTCATGAACCTTTCCCTCACATCTAGCATTCTTTTCTCCTGTTCTATAACCATAGAATGAAAAATAAGTTTAGTAAAATATAAAGTGGGCAACTATTCGTTCTCAACTACAAAACTGCATTCAAACCTTATTTGATAGGTGTTATGGATCTATATTTATTAGTGTAAATTAACATGAGTCATATGAACAGTGAAGTGCAGAAAACTAAATACTAATTACTATCAGGATACAGTCCCTCCTACTAAGCACAATTAATATTCCTTTTTTTCCCAGCGGCAGTAAATTTTTCTATTTTTAAACAAGAACATTAATAAATCATTTTGAGAGTAACATTTTATACACTTTATTTTCAAATTCCCACATGTTGTGAAAGGTTTGAAATATGCATTTGAAAAATGCTTTGTCACTATAACTCTACTGAACAACCAAATTTAGGAAATACTCCTCATTCTCTGGCATTTGCTTTAGAGCTTGTTTCTTGCCACTCTGGCATTAAGACAATGTGTCAGCCTTGGAAGCATAATACTGAGGCATCTGCAGGCTGCCACATGATTAGAATTAGGAATGCTTATTATGAGAAGAAGATGGGGTAGTAGTCTAAACAACATATTATCTTAGTATGTCAAAGGTGAGATGTTTGAACCGGAGAGCGCCAAGATTGAAGAAGGAATGCTGGGTATGAAATATGATTGGGGAATGTGATTTATGATGAGAGAAAAGAGGGTGGTTCTGAGTTCTCTTTTGGGTGGAGAAAATCTGGAATTGTCATATCCAGGTTTTCAACAGATGTGCCAGTATGGTTCTCTAATAAACTTTTATTTAGATTGTTTACAATCTGAGTGCTGAGTGAATTTTTGAACTTAAATGGAACACTGACACTTGGCTGTTGTTGGTGTATCTGAGATGGGGATTGTGGATATAGGTGGCAGTAGTTTCCTCTCAAACTTACAGTAAAACACATTCAGGTCATCTGCCAGTTGTCAACGTCCTTCAGCATGGAAAGGAGGTTTGCTGTAACCGGTTATATTTTTAAGAGTTTTCCATGTTTGCTGGTTCATTTGTTGAGAACTGCTTTTCAGAGTAGCTTCTTTTGATCTGATCTCTCTTGTTAATACATTTCTGGCCTGATTGTACAGCAGTCTATCGCCTTTTCTGTAGGCTTCCTCTTTGGCACCATGTAGCTGCTTGAGTTTAGCTGTGAACCAAGGTTTGTTGTTACTGTATATATGCAGGTTTCTGGTTGGCACACATAGGTCTTCACAAAAACTAACATGATGTTACAGTATCTCTGAGTTTATCCAAGCAGGCCATGGAGGCGGCGAGAGGAATATGGGGAGGCGAGTGACTTTCTTTCCACCCCGAGACACTGGCCCAGCCTGGATGCGGCTGATGCCACTGCTCTCGCCGCCTCCATGACCTGCTCGCTAGTCTTGCAGTGCCTTGCACAGCACACTTAAATTTAGCGCGCTTCACAATGGGGGAGATGGCGTCCCCTCCTCCTCCTGGAGCCCATTACGACACGGAGCATTGGCTGCAGCTGGGCCAGTGTCTTGGGGCAGAGAGAAAGTCGCATGTCTCCCCGAGCGGCCGAGGTGCACGCAGCACCAACAAGGGCGGAAGAAGAGGCAAGTACAGGGGTGCTTCGCTCCTGCTCTGGAATATGGAGCGAGTCTCCATCTGCCACCATCACCCTTCCCTTCTCAGAGCAGGCGAGGAGTGAGTGGGTGGGCAA
>JANHFL010005478.1:206687-218649 GCA_032468155.1 Oxyrhabdium leporinum
AATCATCACCATCATCATCATCATCATCATTATCATCATCATCATCAAATAAATAAATATTCAGTCTTAGATATCACTTGACTACTATTATATCTCTTACATTTTTTCATCATTCACAAAAATTTGAGTTATTCTTACTATAGAAAATGAATTTTGATAACAAACTTGTATCTGTGAGATTTCAAATCATTGCACTCCCTGGAATATCTCTAATTTATTCAGGGGTTTGTCATTTCTGCTAAAGATGAGCTTCGTAGCTGGACTTCCAAATTAACACTTCAGTAAAGCTATCACACACACTGGGGTACTCAACAGGAGTCCCAAACAACATAATGCACTGCTTATGCCTCAGAACGATACTCTTGATATAATTAATTATGTACTGCATGGTGCAAAGATGTATTTCATGCTCTCTGTGTATAATGCAGTGAAATGAAACAGATGCTGAGGACAGACACAAGTTTTAACGGCTTTTTGTTAAGTCTTGATATGATCGATATTGGCATTATTGTGATATTCATTTCCCTCTAAGAAATATAATGGCATGTTCCTATATAACACTATCTAAATATTTGATGCACCATTTCACAGGTTCATTTTAAATATCTATTTTGAATTGTCCAAGTAGGGCCTCATTTAAACCTACAAAACAAAGTAATTCAAATGAGAAATCAGCTAATATTCAGCTAATAACAGCTAAATATTGTTTTTGTGACAGGAACTACATCAATTTTATAAGTGTTCTAACTTAAAATGAACCACTTACCTAATAACTGTGGGCTTAAACTATTGCTACTTGTCTTTAAATATTTCCTTCTTGTGAAAATTATATGTATATATTTAAGATTTTATAAGGATGTTTATCACTCTTAAACTCAACTTGTTTATTAATATATAACAAAGAAAAGCAATCTGATACCACTTGCACAAAAATAGTGTCATACTCTTTCCTTCACAGAACAGAGCTTGTAAACTCACCTGATTTAAAATCAATCAATCAATCAATAAATAAATATCAATAAATAAAATTTTAAAAAAATATCTAAGAAACTTGCTTACAGAATAGACATGATAAATAAGAATTGTAGATAAATATATGAAATAATAATACATTTCTTCAGGCTACATGTTACTTTATCTGAATGCAGACAAATAATCCTTTAAAATGGAACAAATAGGGCAATCTGCCGCTTCCTCTTTCTTCTTTCTTTTTCTTCAGTAAAAATTGTACTTTATAAGCATAAAGTGATTGATTATTCACCTGGCTATTGGAAGAGTAGATGATCTAACCTGATAGTTACATTTCCAACCATTTTTAGCAAATGAATCATCAATTTTAGCAATTAGTACTGAATTAATATATCATTGGTAAAATATCGTATATATTTTTCCTAAGTATGACATTCACTGTAAATGTAATATGATTCTTCCATTGATATAACTATTGTTGCATATGAATTGTTATCTCTGAATCCAGCAAACATTTAATCCTATAGACTTTAAGTTGTTTAGTCTCTGAGTCATGATTCACTAATAACTTCTAAATAAGACCTAGCAATTTGACCATTTTTGTGATATAAACTGACTTTCAGAATTAGTTAAATCTGATTTTGTATTCCATCTTGTATCATTATTATTATTAGTATTAGTATTAGTATTATTATTTACTTTATTCATTAAACATGAAACTCAGTCAACTGAACATTCAAAAATGCATGACAGCCAGGCAGGAGTGAGATTTGGCGATTTGGCAAACCATGCAGAATCTTCGCTAAAGGTCCGCCCGAATGCCTGCGAACCCCCAGCAGCCCATCCCTGTATTAATGGCTTTAATTATGTTTCCAGAATTCAGTTTTGATTTTCATATTTTGTGGACCCTCCTGATGTATTCCTTTTGCACTGACTCCTTGACTTTCCATTCAAGATATTATCTGCTTCCAATATGCCTAGGTATTTGTAACCGTCATCTTTTGCTAATGCTTTCACAATGCTTCTATTTCCTAGTTCTATTCCTTCTATTTTTTCCATTTTTCCTCGCTGCATGGATACTATAGCACATTTTTCAAGTCCAAAGTTCATTTTGACATTGCTGTTGAACAGTTGAACTATGTTGAGTATTGATTTAAGTCTAGTGGGGCTTTTTGCGTACATTTTTAAGTCATCCATGTATAGTAGATGGTTTATCTTGCCGTGTTGGCTTGAGATTTGGTAGCCCAGTTTTGTGTTTCATAGGATTATTGTCAGTGGAATTAATGTGATGTTGAACAATAGTGGCGGAAGTGAGTCCCCTTGGAAGATCCTCATCTGATATTGAATTCATCAATGTTCTCCCCATTTGCTGTTGTTGTGTTGTTGTTGTTGTTATTCCTCACACAGTCAGCCATATGTTCAGACTGGGTTTGGCATTTTTGTCTACCTATCGAGTCCTTACCAAGGACCTGGGATGATGATGATAATGATGATGATGATAATGATGATAAAGATGATGATGATGATGATTTATTAACATTAAAACTGTATCACAGCTGAAAATATTGAAACCATTCAGGTAGTTCTGACCATTCTGAAGAATCTAAAAAGATTTTGTTTTTGTCTTGTTCAAAGTTGCCTCTTTGAGAATTATTTTTAATGGCATTTTGATACAGTTCTGAAGGAGAGCAACACAATTGCATGGTTCAACAAACTAGACAGAATCTAATTTAGTTTCACTCATTTCTACTGAAAAAGTTTCACTGAATTGGGACTTTGTGAATAATGTCCAATGTTTGGCTAGTAGTATTATCCTAACTATACAGCTACCTATTGATGAAATCTTTGAGCTGGACTTTTATGTTCACTAATCTCATGCTACTGTATTAAAAGGAGGGAAAATAGTCCTTTGCAGAAATACTATGCTCATGCTACCTGAGAAAAAAGTGAAATATATGATCTATTTGAAAGAATTTAAAGATGTGTTTGGTCTGTCTCACAACAGGTGGCTATCAAATGTATTCATCTTGCTTGATCCACTCCATATTCAACCTAGGGATTAGAAAAATGATCTTCTTTGAGCTTAACAAGATGGATATCCTCCAATGTCTGGCAAAGAATGAACTGAGGTATAGCAGGTGAACTGTGCTGTCTTTGCATCTTTCTTCTTGTCATGAATGTTTGATTTATAGACACTGAGATCATTGTCTTCAATCTACCATGAAGCTGTCCATTTGGATTCGAATGCATTCAATTAGGTTATGATTTCAGCTTAGGGTTTCAATATCTTTAAACATTTTTTAATCTTGTTACTTCAATGAATCATATTGCTATTGGAAAATAGAAGATTCTTCAGAATCTTATCATCAGTTCTGCATTCCAAATTTTGAACACAGCATTGCAAACACCTTTAAAGGGAATTGCCTTGTATTATGCTTTAGTAATAACATTTTTGAACTATCAGACTAAGTCCATATTTTATATACACATTACAAAAGTCCAGAGAAAATAAAAATTCCTTTAGTTAAGACTAAATGTGGGCATACACAGCTTTTTCAAGCACTAAATGCCATCTCTCTCTGGAAAAACTTCATATACCATAACTTCTTCAGGCAATATACATGTACATTCAGTGTAAAAGTCAAAAACTTTCTGCTTAGATGGATGAAATATTCATAATAGGAGATGATGAAGCGAAACATCTTCAAAGAAAAACAAGAAAGTCCAGTTTCCTCTTGAAAAAGCACCTTTGGGAAATTCATAATAGGTTTTCTAAAAACTTAAGAAATATGACTTTAGCATTAGTGAAGGACAAATCTACTTATTGGGTTAATTTAAGCTTTGTCCTAGTGTTAGATTCAGCAATGGAGAGGCAGTGAAGACCACCTTCATGTTGCAAAAGGGATATGGCTGAAGAGCTAATCATCTACAGATACAGTGCCATTGTCTATAATGGGAAACTGTATGTGAACACTTCCAATGAAATGGAACCAGACAGATTCGAAACCCTGCAGACTGAATGAGTTGCATAGGTAGACCTACTTCCAAATAATACTGAATGACAAAAGTTGAACTGGTTGTGAAAACAGAATAATATTGAATATCCCTTGCCTGGGAACCAGTAGCTACTAAATTAGCCAATTATTATCTTGATTATTTCTATCTTGTTGTATAAGCCAGGAGCCTCTTTCTTACCATGTAACTAATTCTTTGAGTTGTCCTTCTTGGTCCTAATTAATAGTATTTTATTAATGCATATAATTTTGATCTTTATTAACCATGATTTACCACTTATCTCAGGCTATTTCTCTATTATACTTATTGCCATATATGCCTTTTTGAATAATTCAAAATATCCATTATTCTTCCAGCTGGCACCAATTTCAAATAGTAGCAACATTTCTCCCTTTTTCAGACTAGACTGCCATATTAAAACATTTCAAAACTAGAGCTTAAAATGGATATGCCTGCATTACATATGGGCAGAATAGAATTGTATACATTTTTCTTGGTTTCTTTTGGAATGGGTTTAGTAATTTGATTACAGTAATTATAGTTAAAGATGGCACCAGGGTCTTGTATTCTAAAACCTTGGCTCAAATATTTGTTGTCTATGGATTCTTTGATACTCTTGAACATATTTCTTGTTGTCAACTAATTTCTATGCATAGCATAGCACAGCACAACAGAGCCAGTTTAGTCTAATAGGGCACCAGGCTAGAAGGCAAGAAACCGTGAGTTCAAGCCCTGCCTTAGCCATGAAAGTCAGCTGGATGACCTTGGGCACTCTCTCTTAACCCAACTCACCTCACAGAGTGGTTGTTGTTGTGTGAAAATTTAGAGGAGGAAGGTGTATTGGATATGTTCTCAACCTTGAGTTATTTGCAAAAATAATAAATTATTATTTATAAATTATATAAATAAATAAAAATAACATCAATATTCTAGTACTATAATTCTGTGCTCAGGAATATCATTATGACTATATAGGGATCTATAATTAGACTATCCAGTTAAAAAAAAGAAAACTCCATGAAATTTTATAGCATGCATTCATTATATTTATTTATTCATATTAGATAGGCAATTTAAATGTTCTAAGTACCTGCTCAGATTTAAAAACAGCTAAGTTATAAACTTAAGATAACAGCCAGCTTATCAAGCTAAGTGAATATAAAAATGATATCTTGTGTGCTTTTTTTCCTTTGTATTAAAAATACTCTTTACACACTACTAATACATTTTAAGTTATTAAGAATGAAAATAACTCTTCAGAATCATTGTACCATGTATTACTTTCACAGGCCACAGTGTGGGAATATTTGGTAATGAAAGTTTGATTAATGACATTCATCAATTTTCCTGGAAGGCAAGGATCATGTTTGACATGCTGGAATTCTTTGAAAATACAAATAGCTTGATAATAGAGTGGCATTCCTTGAATGCTGCAAACTTATAATAGCAGAGAAGATTTATTAAAATACAACTTCCCCCATTCCAAAAGGTTAATGCCATTACAAAACATACAACAGATGAACCTTAAGACTGGAATGCAGCACGTTATAAGTTAAATCTCACTGTTAATATTTGGTGGGTCCAAAAACTAACTCATATTACATTCTAGAAGCTCTCAAAACTCTTGTGTATTAAGACTGCTGTGTTACGCAAATACTGCATTATGTGAAGCAGGTTGCAGCTGTATTACAGTTGAGCTAATGGCCACCCACCATCAAATATTTGAAACAGCTATCTGTTTCACAATCCAGAGCTCTTAGAATCAATAGGAGCCTTGCTGCTTACTTTAATTAATATCACAACTACAGCTCATCTTCAGACTTTAGTTTGGAGGAAAGCAAAATCCTGGCTGTTCCCACAACTAGTCGTATCTCCCAGGGCCCATTGGATTAAATGAGTAACTACACAAAATGGCAACCATGGGAGCAATTCTAGGCATCACCTTGAGGGTAATGGGGCACAGGAAGCTGCAAAACTCTATGTATATTCCGAGACATTTTATAATGCATAAGGCCATATCAACCTCAAGCTCATTATTTACTCAATCTAGAAGCAATTTTACAAAGGCTCAGAATTATTTCTCAGTTAAATATGTTAATATATTCTAAAAGTCAATATATACCTATATTATATATATATAATAAGCTTTGGGCTGTTGTTTTTTTTAGAAACCAGACTCTTTGACAAAAACTTTTAAGGAGCAAGAAACTGTAGTTTAGTTTTTATTATTTTTGAGAGCTGCAATAGAGAAGGAATATAACTTCCTTTTGGAGCAAATCTTGGATTTTTGGACCTAATGTAGCCCCTGTTCTTCTTCCAGGTCTTTGGTGAGGGTGATGGAAGCCCCATCTATGGAGTGATGGCCTGCTTCTTGCTGTTGTCTGGTTGTTGCTATTTTCTGTTTTTTGTTTTTAGTACTGTATTATATAATTGTTTTTTCCTGGTTTTTTTTTAAAGCTCATGAACTGCCTAAAACTGGGGTGTCTAACTAACATCGTCACAGAAGCGTCACATGACATATTGCAACTTTTCCCCCCTTCGCTAAACCAGGCGTGGGTGTGGCCAGCATGTGACACATCCAGCCCACAGGCCAGGAGTTTGATGGCCTTGGCCCATAGTATCTGGAAATTAGCAGTTGTACAAAAAAAATATTGTAAAATGGGGAAGTGGGTGTCCCTTTTCCAAAAATGGCTTAATGCTGTTCTTTTGTTTGTTTTGTTTTTTCCCTGAAATTGGATAAGAAATCATGTTACCAAGACTAAAAAAAATCTCCCATCAGGCTATTAGTTTCTTTTTTTTAACGTAGTGAAATGACTGTGAGAGTTCTTATAATGATACCTTACCAGTTTTTTCTACAACATTTAACTGGTATAAATAGGTTTGTCATCATGAAAGAGACAAGCCACATCTTCCTTACTGAAAACAGCAAAAGAAAATTTAACAGAATCTTACCCCATTATCTCTACACTGTATTTATGTTGTGATCTTAGCTCTATTTCTAACAAATATTACTAATTTCTAGTTCTAAAAAATTACCAAGTTACTTTGAATTTACTGTTTCACAGTCCTGCTGCAACAAATGAAGTCTGGCAATAAATTAATTTATTTTAAATGAATAAATTTATTCATCGGTGGAATATTTACTAAAGATGGGGAAAATGAGAAATTTTAACATATGAAAATGCTAAGAGAAATTTAGTACTATATAGCCTATAACAAGCAATGGATACCTTGTTGAAAGAAGCAAAATTAGCTTTGTACAATATAAGCATGTCCAGGTCATTATTATATGGAAGTAAGAGTTGATTTTGTGATAACAGCTGCCTGATAATACTTTGTACAGATGCTGTGACTTATGTACTTCAAATGTTATATCATCCTTTTCTGCTGTCATAGTTTGTTAGAAACTTTGCTGAATCGAAGCAAAATGTTGGCTAAATACTAAAACAATGGTGCAGCTGATATCTATCTGTATTACATAATTTACATGTTTCTTGTACTTTTAATTTCAGGTAGAAACATTACTTTTAAAAAGTAAATCTTACTATATTTCTTTTATTAATTACTCAGGCATTTAAATACTGGCTTGTTTTTGATGCATTATTGTTTTATTTTTAAATTGTATTATATAATATTTCCTCCCTCTCTTTTAAATAATGAATATTTATGTCTCATCATACACCAAACTAAAATTTTCATTTCATTTTCTATACCAAAATGTAGTCTTTCTACTTAAATATTGCTTAGTATCTAAACATAATTATAACGTAACATTTTAAATTAACATTTTAAAATGCTAGCAACCAATAGCTTTTTTAATGAGGTATATACAATGTACGGCTTAAGATGATGGATGGCCACCTTAGTATCTGCCAATTTCTCATTTTTAATTTGACAAGAAGGGAAAAATAATAAATACACAAATGTATTAACTCTATTTAATTATGACCTGGCTTCACTAACTTTTTGAAGTATATTCTGCACAAAAATGAACTGTAATTCTTAGTCCAAAATGATTGTGCAGGTCTGTTTTCAATCTCCTAATCTATCTACCCCAAATCTGTAAATAAAAATGAATCCATTGAAATTTCATTTTCTGGATAAATATGCTGGCTGAAACAGTTCTAAGTCAAAATGAGAACTCTGAATTTTACAGTGCAGATTTTGGCTCAAAAACTATTACTGAAAGTTGAATAAAATGCATAATTGAAAACCTCATGTAGAATATATTTTTATAATAAATGTACATATTAATGTGTGTCTATATATATTAATGTGAGACTAGTCAGATATTGCACATGAAAAGTATGTACCAAAATATTTTAAAGACTAGTATAGACCAGTTTACTTTTCATTTTTGTTGGTTTAATAGACAAAATTTAAAAGAAAAAAACAAAGCACTGAAACATATCTAATGTGATTGGGCTTTCTATGGGTTTTCAGAATTTAATAGAAATTCAAGGTAAAACATCAGTTCAGAATTTGTTGTCTGACCTTGATCAATACATAATATTAGGTATTATTTTATACTTGGGCAAACTTTCATTTAAAATATTTCTATGTAACAATGTTGGAATATTAGAATCTAAAGTTGCCTTAATAGTAGATTTTAATCAAAAGAATTGAATCACATGATCAAAGAGTACCTAGGTGACTTTTGAATCAGAATAGAATTCTAATTATAAATATTATAGAACTATTATTCAATTAAAATAATAACTGATAATGTTGCAATAACATATTTATTTACATTCCAGTTTTCTAAACTTTTATAAAGCTTAAAAAACTGCTTTTACATATAGATATTTCCTATCCAACAAATTTTGTCCTTTCTCTTTCTCCCAAATGTGATCCTGGGTCCTTCTACTTTATCCTCCAAGTTTTCTAAAAGTTCAATATTGCCTTTCTTGAGTACCTTCTACATTATGACACAGAAATGTAGCACAAAGAAATATAATTCATTCATACATTCATTTATTCAATTATTCATTCATTTTATTTATATGGCTGTCATCTTTAAAATGCAACTAGGGTGATTCAAACAAGAAGTTACCCTTCCACAAATAACCTAGCCCAGTTCCATGGCTTTAAAGATAATAACCAGATTTTAAAAATATAGATGTTTTTCCCTTACTATGTTCTTTGAACACAAACACAGAAACAGAAAGGGAGACATGCTTAGTTATAACATAACACCCTTCATCTATAATCTGATTCCTTTTCTACAAACACTCCTTTTTCATCAGTGTTTTAACTTTGCACTCATGCTATTTAAAAATGTCCAGGCCAGCTGCTATCAATTAGGAACTAATTGTATCATTATATCACACATATTGAGCTTCTAATTATGCCTTCAATAGAGTTAGTTAGCATATTGTCATCCAAGGCAAAACTAGTCTAGATTTATGATTTAAAATAATAATGTTTTTAGTTTGAAAAGCAATGTTGCACTTAAAAGTTTGCTAAATCTTTGCTGGCGAACTGATAGCAATGATTTTTTCACTTTCTCACAGATCCATCTGTAACACAACCATCTGGTAAAATATTACAAAACAATGCAAAATACAAGCCTTGAGAATAATAATCTTGTTGTTGCAATGTCAGCTCTGGATTCCACCCTGCCACCCCAATACATCTATTCTGAATCTAGATTGCTGTTGAAAAATGGGAAAAAAATCATTAAACACCAAAGCACATATTTAAGATATTGATAGTTATACACTAAATGTAAGATCATTTGTATGTATTCTGGTTTTTGTGATAAATATTATAAAGACACCATAAAGCTGACACCAGCCACAGCATAGAAAAACTGAAAGAAGTGGTGCAAAATTGAAAGAATTGGAGAGACCTGGCCCATAAAATTGCCAACAGTTGGTCAATAAATATATATGAAGATTCTCAGTCATCCAGGTCATGGTTTTCCCACAGGTGCTTTTTCAAAAGGCAAATGGGCTTTCTTTGATTGTCCTTGAAGACATTTTGCTTCTCATCCAAGAATCTCCTTCAGACCTGAAGCTTCTTCGATTGGAAGAGAAATGTTTTCAAGGAAAAACAAAGGAAGTCCAGTTGCCTTTTGAAAAAGCACCTGTGGAGTTGATCAATAGTTTATCTGACCCTATGATATTTTTATATATTTATATATATATATGCTAATGTCTTTTACTTCTATTTCAGCTCCTCATAAACTATTCCACCTTTTTAAGGAAATGGCTAGGCATTTGTAAGGCATCATTTCTTCTAATTATTTTCTTTTTTATATCTTCATATTGGCATACTATATGTACCCAGTTTAGAAGATTCTATTTCAAATTTCATCACAGTCTATATGAAATCTGATTTAAAAGATTTTTTTTAAAAAAATAACTACTGATCCAATTTCCATTCCATTTGGCATAATCTGTTATCTATCTGTCTGTCTGTCTGTCTGTCTGTCTGTCTCTCTCTCTCTCTCTCTCTCATCTATCTCACAATCATACCAAGGAAAAAAAAATCTACATATTTCAATATGAAACAATTGCAGATTTTCATTGTAGGTTTACACAACATTCCAATCCAATGCCTATGAAAAGAGTGAGCTCTTTAAAACCTTTTTTAAGAACAGCAGTATCAAGGCAGTACAAACCATGCAATCTGTTTGATTACACACACACACACACACACACACACATTTCCTATGGTTCCCAGACATCATTGGATTGCATCATTTCCAAATCTTAGGATCAGATTTCTGAAACAGATCAGATTGTCACTGCATTTATTTACTAAATATCAGTGAACAGTTGACCCAGTATAAGAGGGCTATCACTTTGTGTAACTAACGGCTTATTATCGTTGTTGGTTAAACACTTGTGATCTAGTGTCAATTACCTAGGGCTATAATTCTTAAAAAGTTACTTTCAAAAGCCAGTAGCAGAAAAATATATTCTTAACTTTTGTGTTTTTTATTAATCAGCAGAAAAGAGACAGCACCACTTATCATATTTACAAGTTTCACATACTGATATGATCAGTCACCATTTCACTAAGAATACAGGACTGGATGGGTCTATGGGCTAATCCAATCGAACTCTTCTTGTGTTCTCTTATTCTTATACCAAGTGTGCCTTCATGTTTAAGTTTTCTTTTTTACAACTTTTTCTATTTCAACTTCCATTTTCAAATCTTAATTTTCTAGCTCTACAAATCTATATACAAAACATATCCAATAAGAAATGACAAGCGACAAAGATAGGTGTCAAAAGAGAAAGTGATGATATCAGCAATATATATTTTTTTCTACGTGCAGGTAGATACTTGAAAAAAAATTGAAAACCACTTGGCAGGGTGGTTTGGACACTGACTGACTTTTGTTAAACAGGAATTTGTTTGCCCATGTTTCAACTTTCAGACTTTGTTCACAGATGTCCACAAGAGTCTTCAAATGTTGAAAGAAAATACATCAATAAAAAATATAATGCCTTACACTAGATATACTAGATTAGACACTAACCAAATACTATCCAGCTAGCAAAGTCTCTTCAGAGTCTCTGGCATAAGTCTTTCTTATTTTATATTTTTTACTAAAGCTATCAAGAGCTGCTATATTTACCAATGAGTTCAATATTCTCCCCTTAAGAAATCATGAGAATTCTTGTTGGTAGTAACTCTGAGTCTGGACAACTCATCATATAATGAGAAACAAAAACACAATACAATATTAAACAAGAAGGAATTTGTTCAGTTAATACAAAAAAACAGAGACAAAAATACATCCAGCAAGGGACTCCACCCAAGACTGGAAAAACAACCAGGCCTTCAAAGTTTTATAAAATCCTCAAAGAGCAGGAACCATTTCAAGATATATCACATTTCAGGGGACAGGTTACCTGGCCCCAATGGAAATGACACTGTTTAATCAAAGCAACCCAGAGTATGCCAAATCTGCCAGCATGTAGAATACATTGCAATACACAAGCTGTGGGGTGCATGAATGACT
>JANHFL010005478.1:256648-279759 GCA_032468155.1 Oxyrhabdium leporinum
ACCAACATCAGCAGGGCAAGCTACTGTATATAAACAGGGAGCAAACTTCACACTCATTAGCACTGATTATATTATCTAGTTGAGTAATGAAATGTCTGCAAGCAAACAACTAAGTTCAGAGAGCACCAAGGACTGCACAAATGTACATACTTATGCATCATTGACTTCATTGTACATAATTTAATATGAAAAGTTTCCATACTTTCTCTGAGTGAACAACATGACACAAAACAATTTCACACAAGTTCCTAGAAATCTTTGTTCAGAAATGTGCCCCATCATTGGTAAAGCAGGAAATGGAAGGATTTGTATCTTTAAAAGCAGGAAATGGATGACAGAATCTCTTTTAATCTGTCTTACTTTGTTGCCAAGTCATTTTTCTTTCAGCCAATCAATTTTTCTGCTTCTCCTCCTGACACTATTTACATTGCCATTGTCAAAATTATTAGAATAGTTTCATATAAATGGCTTGCATATACATCTACTATTAAACAATTTTAAACAGCTCCCGGGGCACCAATTTTACATATTTAAATCTCTCAAGGAATTGGTCATCCAGTAATTTTCCAACTATGCAGTCATTTGCTGAGATGTACAGCCATATAAATTTCATAAATAAATAAATAACAGGAGGAAACTCAAAAATGTTACAGTCAGTCCCATGTTTTAGTTCCATAACATTTCAGAAAGAATATGAGATATGAGCATAGACTGGACAATGGACTGCAGACTATGAAGGACAGTTATTCCAAGAGCAAGACTAAATTGAACACTTGCTGTGTAAAGAGAAGAACCAGATTCTATTCCCTGGTTCAGGTAGAGAGTTACTCCTATCGAAACTCCAAGTAGTCAACATTAGCAATGTTGAGCTGTATAAACTAATGGCTTGCTTTATTAGAAGACAGCTTCCTAAATATATTCTTAAATATTCCTAAAAGCTTTATAATTTAATCCCAGAATAGATAAAATTGCCTTGATAAAAACCCTCTCTTCTATTACAAAGAATATCTTTAATTTTAATGATCATTTTTAATAGGGTTGTACAAATTTTTTGAAAAGGTGCTTCTCTTAAAATGTTTAATATTCCCTCACTTAAACCATGTTGTTCCAAAGAGCAATGTGTACTTCTCACTTTTAAGGTTTGCTCTTCTTTACATTTTCTCTAACGACACTTGCCAGCTTTTGAGAATCCAGACGTTGCATCAGTCACTATCTTTGGCATGCTTTTTCCAAAAGTCAAGAAAAGCTTTACAAATAACAGATAGGACGTATAGAGATATTTTGAGGCAGTGTAAAATGCTTTCTGGGAGCAAAATATGTAATGTATTTGCTTTAATATTGATAATAGTCTCTTCCACTGCACTAATTTCAGATGAATTGTTGCGAATGGAAGCAAATATACATGTCCCAGGATAATGTTGCAGGATTCAATCCGAGTTGGTCACTGGGACCAAAAGTTTATTCTTCCAAGTTTTGGGGCTTTGTGTTGTAACCCATTATCAGCAAAATTCTGTCTCTCCAGATGAATTATGTTCTTTGCACAAGCCAATTTCTAGGTAACAATGTTTCCTGATATACATTCCTTGTTAGTACAATGTCTCCCTTTCTTCTTTTCTCTGTGGTCTTCTCCCACAGTTACTTGCATAACTTAGAGCAGTGTTTGCCAGCTTTGTTAATTTTCTGATGTGTAGCCTTCAGTCCCAGAATTCCCTAGTCAGTATGGCCATCGCTGAAAATTCTGGGAGATTAACTCTGCATATTCGAAGGCCGGCAAGGTTGAGATAATACATGATATATTATCTGGTGCACAATCTATGGATCTTTAGATTTATGTTAAAAAGAAAGAATGCAGATATGTCAACTTTTTTTCCCATATAAGCTGAAGTTATGTTCAATAAGCATGTCCATATAAAATGTCATTTTCCTTTAAATATAGTATTCTTTTGTTGATTTTGTCTTATTTTTTTATCATACAATTTCTTCATGGTGATAATACTCAATGAATTTCATTATGCTGCCATTAGAGGGCAGAAAAGAGTAAGCATATAAACAGAAAATGCTCATTCAGAACTCTAATCGGTGAAAAAGAGCTGAGGTTAGGTAATAAATATATGTTGCTTTAAATGAATCATCAGAGATAATATGCTGAACCATGAATAATGAATCTTGCAAACAGAAGTTTATATATGCATATATATTTTGCAAATGGCATTTCTTTTAGAAGGAAGTCCCAAGGTTGTTGCTGACATTGGTAAAACAAGACTAGATTAACAATTCTGCTATCTAATCTAATAACAATATACAACACCATCTACTTTCTTTTTAATTTGGTGATGCAAAAGTGCAAGCTATATACTAGCTGAATTTAGAATGCCATATTTGGAATGAAGGCTATCTATTATACTTATAAGTGAATATGACTGCTACATTTTACAAGAATGTAAAAAAATAGTACTGAGGTATTGTGCATAGGTATTTTTTTTCACCCTTTGGAAGCGCAAAATGCAAAAGTTTAGGAATGAAACTGAAAGGTGATGATACTTGAAACATTTATATGCTGGTTCACGGTTACGCAAAGTTCAAATTTAAAGTTCTATTTTAATTCAGTATGGTTTCCTTCTGAATAGATACTTGTACGATTGATCTTAGAAGTACAAAGTTAGTACATTGCAATAACATTTGTTTGACCATTCCTAAATAATAAGACAAATAAACATATAGAAACTTATGGAAGACTTTGAAAGAGGATGATTTGGAAAGAAGGAGAAAGAATATTCTACTGCTTAAATTGCACCCCTGCACATGAACTCCAATCAGAAATTAGCCCAATAAAATTCCACATTCTCAATGTCCATTTTCATATTACATTTCTTTATTCCATTTAAAAATTATATGGAAATACTAATAAGTAAAGACACATTTTCACAAAGCCACAAGATTTCGCTATGCATACTTGTTATACAGCTTGGGTGCCAAGCTCACGTTGTCACGGCAGCATCACATGATATATCGTGACTTTTTTCTCCTTTGCTAAACCAGGCATGGGCGTTGCCAGCATGTGACTCATCTGGCCTGCGGGCCAGGAGTGAGACAGCCCTGTTATATACTATAATGCATTGGTTATCCTCATTTATGCAAGTATAACAGTTCAAGAAAACAGGTTGATGATGAAAAAGCTCTGCATCCTGCTCCACCTCTACTGTAGACTTATGGAATCAAGAGTATTCAAATAGAAAATGCTCTCTACTGATTCAAAACTTGATTTCAAATTTATGAAGGGATTGAGATTGATGACACTAGGGTGAAACTGCAAAATCTGATGGGATTTTGGTCACAGGAGGGAAGAAAGCCAACATAGTATAAAGTAATGGAAATTGAGGATTGGGGGGGGAGGAGAAAAGACCATATCTGGCCTTTTAGTACATGCTGAAGGGCTCATTCCATAAATATGACAAACAGAAAAGAACTACATCTAAACGTGATTTATTTAAATGAACAGTGAAGAAATTGAGACAACATTATTCTACACTTATGTAATAATTGTGTCTTTTGTCACATTAAAAGTTTTATCTTATGGCATCATTTAGAGGGTTTTTAGGATCATACTCAAGGCCTTGGGAGTGATTTACATGTGGATGTGCATTCTTGACCTAAAACCTTGTAGAAGGACTATTCATTCCTTGTGGATATTGTTTTTGCTGCATGGCCATAGACTGTGAGAGAGATTTACAGTACAAATGAACCTGAAGTTGTGACTTTATAGAAAGAACAATTCTATTGTCACATAGGAAACTAAGCATATACATTTAATAAAAATAAAACAATCCAATTTGGCAATATTATCCAATCATATGGTTTTATTTCAACAATTACGAATGTTCATAGACCGTTATAATACTTCCATTGGACAGCTTCAATAGAGAAGATTAGAACTGAAGACATCCTGGGTCAAAATTACATTAGTAATAACAAATACAGAATGAATATTCAACATAAGGCATACTACCTCAGTAAGGAACATTTTCTCATTTATCTGTTGATTACATTTCTTATAATATATTGAGTCATCTTAAAACCAACATAAAAACTATTGCAAACTAGAAAGTTTACCAGAGATGGTCCTGTACACTGAAGATATTGTTGGATATTGCTTTTTTTCCTAGGTGAGATAATAGTTGTTGAATATCCAGATTTAAAATTCATTAACATTTGGTTAGAATGAATGCCATTTTCAAGTCATATACTGTAGATCAAGATATAAGCTTTCATTTAAGTAATTTTTATTACCATAGTTACATAAATGTATAATTGCTTAAAATCTCCAGTGACTTTGTGGCTATCAAGTTTACCACCGGTAATTGAATAGGTATTCATATCTGGTTTAACAGTATAACAGTATATAATACAGCCTAGGTTCATTTAACATTTTCATTTGTAGAGCTCCATATTATGAGTACAGCTCTATTTGAATCTGTTTAATATTCATGATCCTCTTACCACTCTGACTGAGAAAGATAAAGCTTTTGATGGCAATCTGAAGAACTTGATTAACAATATACTAATCATCAGTACCATTGACCTGATTTAAAAAAAAACATTTTTCCATTCATCCATCATTCTGTTGCCAAAGATGATTACATTACTGTTCCATTTTTAACCTAAATAAAGCCACATGAACTATACATATCATATCCTCTTTATATAAAAAAAACAAGTACACCTTGAAGCCAATTTAATTTTAACTAAAATACTAAAATGACCTATAATAACCAATTAGCAGATGAACAGAGGAAAGCAACTTACAAGAGCCCCCAAATAATGCAATTCACACTGACTTCACATTAATAAATGTTACATTGTGCCAAGGAATTAATTTTGCAATAAATTGTTATTGTTGTTATAATATCTAACTAAAGTATATTACCAGGAGTAATTATCCATATATCAGAATGTATTGAATGTAGAGTGTGCACTATAATTACTCCCCAAATTGCTTATCATTCAAATGGTAATTTTAGCAATAGTGTTGCAGTAACTATAGCTTACTTTTCATCTTTATTGCAAAATATATTTTTTAATAATTACATAACGTGTAGTCAAAATTACTTGTTGCAAAAGATGAAATAACACAGAATTATATTTTACCTTATTGAGAATTATTTCTTCCATTATCAGAGTTTGGACTGGTCTACTCATTCCTTTATAATATCTTACTCTTTAGCTATAGTCATGTAACTTGCATGTTTGAGCAGCACATCACAAATTAATTATCAGAGGCAGCAGTTTCATTGGGTTGATGTTAATTTAAACAATCTGGCTATAAAATGAAACAGACATATACTTTATTGAAAATAATCAACTCTCTGTTCTGGCTTTGATACAGGAGTAAAGAAATGCATGCAAATTTCTTCAAGAAATTTTTCAAGTATTCTGTGTCTGAACATATTCACTCAAATAGGCATGGCATTCATTATGCTGACAACATGTCTCAATTGGGTATTCCCCACTCTAATCGGCACTGGGTTTCAGGTTGTACAACTTCCAGACAGCACAGGAATTCTGGGAGTTGAAGTCCAACATTGCTTCTCAATTTTAAGATGTGTGAATTTCAATTCCCAGAATTCCCAGCCAGCTGGGAGTCCACGCATCTTAAAGTTGCCAAGTTTGAGAAACACTGATCTATAGGATAGCAGAATGACAAATTTATGCATGAAATGTATGATCAATCTGCAAATTTTTCAAGTTTACCATCTTTGCATGCTTACTTTGATTTAATACTTAGCCAAGTTATTGAAAGGACCACATACTCTTAAACCATCTATGATACATTTTTAAAGCATTAGCAGAACAGTTTGACAGCCTTCTTCACTGATTCACCTACTATTAACAATTAATTCTATTGTCTTTCTTTGTCGGACTAGAATATTATGAAATCTATTGCCAGGAATTCAGCTTGGCTTACACTTTAGGAGGAGGTTTAACATATATTGTTTTAAAATTTCATATTTTTATGTAACTGATTTTGTGATTTTAAGATTATTTGAATTTTAATGTTGCTGCATTTTGTGATTTTAACCATTTTTTTTTCTATCTAAACCATGCAACTGGCTGCATATAAATGTAACAAATAATGAAAAGCTAGAGATTATGCGCAGTCTTGGAGGGGAGAATTGATGTTTGCATATGTAAACCTTGGAAACAGTATTGCACATGTTGCTGCCTTAACACAGTTTAAGTCTTCAGGAATAAAATGATGAAAAAAATAATTTCTCTTCAAATTTTAAATCCATGCTGCAACCAAATGACTGCTATTATACTGTACAGACTAGCAAACTGACAGATTAGCAATCTGAATTAAGCATTAAATTAACTGTTCCACTTAAAGAATCCTTAAGGCTACAATCCTAGAACACATTTACTAGGAAGCAAAGCCTGTTGAACAGCATAAGAATTATTTCTGAGCGACATGCATAAAATTGCATTGCATATAATTGCTTTAAAAAGCAACACATCCATGAATATTATGAATATGTATAAAATATAAAAAGAGGTTTCATTATGTTGTAAGAAAAGAATGTGGTACAGTTAAAATTTAAAAGGAAGCTTAATAGTTTAGATAACAAAATTTGGGAGTTTCTTTCTTTTTCTCAATCCATTTAAAGGTAAAGTGAAAAGATAACAAAAGGTGACGATATGCCACCTCGGGTATGTTTGTTAATCTGAGATGTTTTGAAACCAATCCAGATATTTTCTTTTTTCTTTTCCAGAGAATAACTCTAAGGAAGATGCTGCGTAAATATATTTGATTTTAAAATCTATACGGGCAATCTAATGAGTTTCCGAGCAACACTTTCCCACCTTCCTTGTAGTGATTGAGGTCAGGCTATCCTTGGCAATTAAATGCACTTGTACTCTACAGTTAGTTCTGCTAATAAAATCATATTAATGAAATTGAATCTCCCACTAATATGAATACAGGTAGTCCTGGAATTATGTTGTTGCAGTCAACAAATCATGATCATATGACTGTGAAATGCCTTGACAGGTCATAAAGCTTACCTGCCTGACATGCAGTTTTGTGATTATGGGAACAAGGAAAGGCAGCACAACCATTTATGCAATTGAGGCTGCTTTACAGGCTGCAAAGAACCCATTTCATGGCCGTCGTAACTTTGAATTATCATAAAATGACCAGTTGTACGCAAAAACTACCTGTATGTGATTGGGAAAACAGAAATTATTTTAGTTAATATGGAATAGGGTGGGATTAAACTACCTGTCAGTTGCTTGACAGCTGACAATGCTAAGTCAAGATGTGGGATGAGATAAGAAGGAATGCTTCTGATGCTCCTGCTCAGCCCAACTTCCACGCAACACTTGTTACAAGCCAGTTGTATTCATCAAGTATAGGGGTGCAGCACTTTTTTAAAAAAAGAATGATCAATTATGTTCAAAAATATCCCATCTGACAGGTAATGGGCATGAAGGGGACACAAGATGAAGACAGAGAGAATGATTAATAATAGATGAGCTCCATTTACAACTCGTACCTCAAGTAAGTGGCAGGATTGGCAGAGGATTACCAAAGAGGCTATAGGCACAGAGAAAAAGTACATCAATATAGATGTTTATAAGCATACAACTGTGATTGACCCACCTGTAATATCAATCGCCATGATAATCAGTGTCACCAAAGTCAAAAGGGAATGGAGGAAATAAATAGCCATGCTACACTGAACAAGTAACTTTTAGCAATTGTAGCTACATGAGATGAAGAAGGGACTTCTACATGGTAGGTCCTGTGGAACATCCTGTGGAACATCATCCCTGAAGAAATAAGATTGGCCCCACTTTGATAATTTTTCACAAGACTCTGGTTTTGCCAATGGGCCTGGGGAAACCAAAGTAGGATAGAACCCATCAAGTGGCCTCTTTGATTGATAGTTGTAGTCAAGAGGTTGGAAGCTGTTACTGAGAGTGAATTGGTCAGCCATATATATTTTTTTCAATAAATAAATAAAATAGTAAGTTCAACTTGAGATTTTCTTTGCAAATATTCATTCATTCTTCATGTTTCAAAAGTATCTGTAGGTATTCAAATTTCACCAACTCCTTATGGTTAAGAGTGCTGCCAGACATAAAGGGAGTAATCATGATGAAACATACCACCAGAAAGTTTTAACAGCATTAGAAAGTGTACTTACAGAAATTGAAATGGATTAAAAGCTGGGAAGAAAGACACCCCTCCTCCCCGCTCCCCACTCCCCAATCTACAATACTGCACACTCCTAGGCAGTTTGGTACTGAATTTAAAACTCTCCTGTAAGTGAATTAGTTGCAACATATTAGAGATAATATTTTAAAGGTGACAACATAACAAGTAGACTTTTCCTTGATTATTTTAAAGACCCTATTAAAGTAAAAGAGTGCAACAATATGTTATTTTGGGAGGGAATGAGCTAAATGAATATAATTTGGAGGAAGAAAAATGGTGCAGCTCTACAGTGCTGAAATCTGTGGCCTTGACAAATGTTATTTTAAAGCTGTTTGCCTTTTAAATGGCAGCGGTCTGTATATCTTTTTGTCTAGACTCCATCAGGCAGACTATTGTACCTGAAGGCTTAGGGCTGAAGAAGACTAAAGGAATACATCATGTCAAAACCCTGAAGTAGGAATTATTATCTTTCTTGCTTCCGTTCATGGCTGTATTATGTCACCAAATCACATCACAGTGTAATCAAAGATGAATAAAATATTTTTTTCCCTTTACCTTAAATGCTTTTCCTGTCAATTACAATCAAAGGACATGATTTCAGGTCTGTCAGTTGGCTGGGTTCCTCTGACTGATGATTCTGAAGCTGTAATCTACTAAATATAAAATGAATCAGAGAATTCTCCAAATGGGTCTGCCATTAAGAAAAAAAGGTAGGGTTTTTTTTCCACCCACTGGGGACAGAAATATAATTGGTCTTTAAAGAATGAAATCAAAGATGTTAAAAATGACTGTTGTGTTCCTTTCCTCTTTCTATATTATTGACATTTTCATCTGTACTAAAATGTCACTTATTTCTCTTAAGAAAAGCTCCTATCAGTATTTTAATCAACTAGCTCTCATCTTCTGTGCCATTAAAGTAAGTATTAAGACCTTATTTTTTTACTCTTATTTTTGGTCCATATTATTGGGTATTTTGTTATCCCACTGCAGGTACAACTTCTAGGCAATGTACTAGCTTGATTACATCATTAACTATAATCAAAAACAGTTCCCCAGAATGATTTCAGCTTAGTAATAGGGACTGCTTCCTTTGATCCTCAATGCATCGTTTTACAATAGGTTGCTCCTCATTTACACTACAAATGCTGGCTTAAAAAAACTGCTATCTTTGTAAGCAGTACTGGATAAAATATAATAAAATAAAATAATCAGTTCATCAGTTTTTATGCCAGTTGTTTTCAGCAAGGAACAATCAGTCTTTATCAACTAAAAAAAAGTTAGATTGTCCTATATCTCATCTCTGTATAATATTGCTTGGCATTTTTTGCTTTGTGGCATTTTAACTCTCCTTATGTGAGTGTGTGTATGTGAATATATTAATAAGTCATTTCATATTCTGGTGAAGCTAAATGAACTTGATCATCCTTTCACTGAAGTATTTTAGATATATATGCAGGACAACATTTTATTTTAATGTACTAATATACTTAATAAAACCATTGAATTGCTAGATAGTATGCTTTTTACAGTTTCATTTGTAATATTGCTATCACTGATGAGCAAATATGAACCTACAGACTATTTGAATAATGCATGTCATTATTGGGAAAGTAATATTTCTTTATGTGTTGAGAACAGGTTTTGTGGCACTTATTTGAATGAGCACAATCTATGAGACTACAAAAATTTTATACACTGGAGATCAGACACAAGGTAAAATATATTTGCATTGCCTGATTTGGCAATCCTTTCCCATATGCCGGTGCAGTTATGGAATATGAATTTTAATGCATTTGGCCTTTTTAAAAAAAGCCACACAGTATTTGCTGAGGGATGTAAAAGAACATCCTCTGTTGGCTGACATGCTAATATGGAAGAGGCTGAGGAAAGCAGAACATCTTGCACAGAAGAAAATTCATTGTTTCACCTACTAAAATACAGGGTAATGGTTTATTTCTAATCTCAGTACTGTAAGCTATGATTGAATACATATCTATTTGTGGGAATAAATATCCATCTGGTTCAGTTCCAAGCTGGGAGAAAGACACTGGAAACATGGAGGCTGATTGAAAAGATGGTTTAATGATAAACAGAACCACCAGCATTTATGTTTCTGGTGCAGCTGACAAAATGCAGTTGAGAGTGGGTGGGGGATTATATCTTCTTTGGGCTTTGCCCTTGAACTTCCTGTTCCTGTACAAGAACATGTATTCTATTGGCTGTTGTGAGATTCCTATGGTGTCATGTAGGGGTTATGTAGGGGTCATAGTTTGCTCTATAGGCAAAAGAAAAAATGCAAATCCCAGGTATGTGTCTGAGCTAATCTGGTCAGCCCCTGACTTATTGTTTATCTGAGCTCCCAGATTAAGTTTGGACTGCTCTGTAATGGTTCAGTGAAGGAACTTGTGTTCCGAAAGGGTATTGAGCAATTCCTATTGTGGCTTAATGGCTTTCATCCTGTTCTGGATCTTGAGTGAGGGGGCTGCTTCTAATCCTACCATTCTGTCTTTGTTGAGACTTTGCTGCAAGGAGTTTCGAAATATCCGGTTTTGAATGGATTTCTGTCTGCAGTATTTGTTTTGCCTATGAATAGAAATATCTAGATACTTGTCTTCTTCTTTCAATAAGCTCTTTATCTCTTAAGTGCTGATATCTGCTTTGTGCTATTAAGGACAGTGGGGACTGTTTTCTGCTTCTAAAAAAACATGTTTCTTCATTTCTCCCTTTGGGGAAATATAATATTCTGCCTTTTTTTAATATTTTCCAAAATATTTCATTCTTCTAGGAGGAATAGGCACTGACTTTCTACATATTCAAATATAAAATAGAGCTACCTGGCTCTGAACACATACATACAGGTAGTCCTCGACTTACAACAGGTCATTTAGTGACTGTTTGAAGTTACAACAGCACTGAAAAAAGTGACTTGAACATTTTTGATACTTATGTTGCAGCATCTCCATGGTCACATGATTTACATTCAGATGCTTGGCAATTGGTTCATATTTATGACTGTTGCAGCGTCTTGGGCTCATGTGATTATCTTTTGCGAACTTCTGACAAGCAAAGTCAATGAGAAAGGCGGATTCACTTAACCATGTTTGTAATCAAACAATTGCAGTAATTCACTTAACAAATGTGGCAAGAAAAGTCGCAAAATGGGACAAAACTCATTTAACAAATGTCTCACTTAGCAACATAAAGTTAGGGCTCAATTGTGGTCATAAGTTGAGGACTACCTGTAATATCGATTTGCCACTTTGCACTTTAGAGATTGCTACTCTATGAGACCTGTCTATATTCAGTCAAGCTTTTAGGAACTGAAGAAAAAACAAATACAAAAGAATCTTGAAGTAAATAATAGAATTTGTTTACCACGTGTCTCTGCAGAATATTCATAAATTTGTGCATATTTCTGAATGGGATAAAGGAATTCCTTTTGTGATAGTACTCCAGAAGCAAATAGGAAATTTACTAGTTGGTAACAATTCACTATTATATAATAGATTCTGAAGTAAAAAAACAATTTTTATCAAGGTATGTTTTTTTTATTATATATTCAAATTTCAGTGCTTTGGTATTTTTCACTCAAATACGGTCATTAATCCCTAATTACTTGAACCCTGATTAATGGTTCATTGATCTATATGTAAAAATCTCATCCAGTTTTCCAAAAGGTTGAAAGTTAGAGTTATGGATGCTTATTGTTCAATATATCAGGAGCTCACAACATTGGGGAAGAATAATAAACCAACAATGATAATAAATTAACACTCAGAATGTTGAAAAACTAAATGTATTTCCTAGTGTTTTTCTTCAAACAAGAGCATAATTTAGCAGAACTCCATACATCCAGATGATCACTTGCTGGATATTTCTATATCAATTTGCTACCATATTTATTGTGCAAACTGCTGGGAGACAGTCAATAGGCTAACAAGATAGATAAATGATAGACAGACAAACAGACAGACAGAGAGACACCAAATAAACATCAAGGCTAGATGGAAGACCACATATTTTGCATAGAGATATGCCCAATTCAGTCCATGGCATCTCCAGTGAAATGGGATTTTAGTTTGTAAAGTTGATGGGCCAAGAACCTAACATAGGGCATCACACAAATTTGTAGCTTTGTCATGAGGGAAAATATTCAGTCCAGAATCCAAATATATGCTTAGTATACATATAGTTAAATTTTCAGATCCCAAAATTCCATTTAGCTATAATTAGAGATCGGGTGCAGGGAAGATATTTATTTACTGTCTCCAACCTGATGTCTCCAAATAGGTTGAGACTATAATTGCAGAATTTCAAGCCAAATGGAAGACACTTACTATAGAAGATTAGATATACAATTTTATTTATTTATTTATTGATGAAAATATATACGGCCATTTAACTCATTTTCAGTGACTATGGGGTCTTACAGAGATAAGTACATCTTACTAAGATACAGTACTAGCACTTAGTAGCTCACTGTACAACACTCAATAATAAATGTTTATAGCATAAATCAGGATCTTTGATTTCCCAATAGGGTCACTCCTAATGTTTATGATGGTCAGATAATGGGCATGGCTAGGAGAACCTTTGCACAGTTTCATCATTTGTGCCCGTTGGGCCCATTCATAGAATTGGAAGGAATATGAGATGTTATCCAGTCCAAGCCCCACACATTAGATGTCCATTGCTATTGCTATCAATTCTCTTACTTTCTCTATCTATGTTGCCTGCTTATCCTCTTCAAGACTTTCCTTCAATACTATTGTTAGGTCCAATAAAAATGGTGAGCAGATAATGGTGTCAAGAAGAAAGTCCTAACATTCAAGGGAGGAGATTGATTGATGGTAACTTACAACCATACTTCCCACATTTCACTTTCTAGAGTGGGCAAGGCATCCCTTCTACTATCAAAACATGTGAATTATATCAGTATTAATAATCCCTATGCCTTTCCTGTAAGTAGAGATAGAAACACTAGTGACAAGGTTTTCCTACTTTTCCCCTTAAAAACAGAATAGTAATAATATGTCTCTTTACAACACACAGGTTGCCAGTTATTTCCTCAAAGTTACCTAAAATTCTCTGGTGTCCCCAGGCTCTCCCCCTTCAAGAAAGAATTCAGCCGTTGCCATGCCAATGGCAATCCCAGAAGTCTGCGTTCTTATTTTTCTTTTTCCACATATTCACTTGCTAAGAGCAGTGGGGGGAAAATAGAAAATACAAATTGGAGGTTTTCTTGACAGGTGGCAAGTAATATTCATCCAGGAATCTTCTCTCTCTAAATTTGTATATCCATTGCTTCTTCGTATGCATGCCAACCCCCTCCGCTCTTATATCTACCATAATCTCATGTAAATTAGCCACTATTTTCGGCAAGGCATTACTCTATTGGCTGAAAGCACACTAAATACACAGAATGAACACTCTGCCTCTACCCTTCAATGTGTTAAGTGCTTTTAGGGTAACAAAAATATTTTAAAATTTCAAATAATTATAAAAACCTTGCTTGCTATTGCATAATTATTGTATAAACCACACAGTATAAACCGTTACTCGTCATGGAGACCATCTTCACACTGTACCATATGGCTAATGACTTCTATTGTGCACCACACCATACTGTGTATTCTTTTCTCATCATACTGTATTGGCTACTGAATGAGTTTGCAGTTAATGTACGTGTTACCCTTTCACTGCATGTTTATTTTATGAGATTGTGGCATCTGTTTTTGGTCTTTGCTCTAAAAGTGGCAGAGTTCTGCTTCCAGGACTTGGATATTACCTCAATATTAATTTCCCCAGACAGGCTTATTTTTTTTGTTATTTTTTTGGGGTGGGGGGTGGGGGGGTCTATAACTTTTCATCTAAGCTTATACCTCTTCCTCCCTTTCTTTCAATCTAAATTCTCCAAAAATCCAGGTTTATCATTTATTCTTTATTGAAATTCAAATACACAAACTTCCATCTACCACTTATTTATTTTTGAATCAAATCATTTCAGTTCTAAATCTTCTCTTATAGACACAAAGATCTTTAAATTGCCCAAGCATTAACTTTTAAAACTCACTTTTACTCTAAAAATAAAATACGCTATAATCTTCCATAACCGGTCTCAATACATAAGCAGCATTGTAAGCACGTTGTATTTGTCCCTGTTATATTCATGCATCCATAAAAAAGTTTTTGCATTATTTACCACCTATTTAAAAATTCATCAAGAAAAATATTTTTAAAAAATCAAATATATTATAGTTGTGTACTGCTGGAGACAATTAGAATGCAAATAAGTCTGGTGGTTTCAACAGTTGATGTGATTTCAGAATTATGAGAAAAACAAAACAAAGTTGGAAGATGTTGTCTACTTTTACATTAAGTTTTCTTTTTATAGTAAAATATAATGCAATTCTTGAATGATCCGGGTTCTTTCTTTAAAAATCACATCTTATGGGACCCAGGAAACATTCTGTATGATTGCCTCCATTCTTTAGAACTATATCTCCCCACCCCTCATCCCAATCTATGATAGTCCCTTAATTCTGCTTGCCTTGTGCCATTAAGACCCAGCGTTTCCCGAAGGCTTCAGGGTCCAGTTGAGCAGAATCTTTCTTAGTTGCTTTATTATGGTACTTGGTTGCTACTTTATCTTTTGTATTTTATATTTAAATATTACATGTGTTTTACTGTTATATGGCCAGTTGTTTTCTGGTTGATTGCCCATTTCCATGCAGTATTCTGCCAAGAGTCACAGTGTTTGAGTTGGATAACATTATAAATCTAGTAAGTAAGTAAATCAATAAATAATGTATTCAGATGGGGGAGAAAGCTCCATTAGCTTTCAATTTAATCGTTCCATCATCTATCAACTCAACTATGACCATGGGTTTTTATCCTAACATAGATATTAAATTGCTTACCAGCACTGGATTATTTGTTATCTGCACTAGTTTGTCAATGGTATAATAACTGAGTACAGGAGGTTCATATACAGTTCTTCAATTTGATTTCCCATTATTGCAATCCTGTTTTTCGTCTGCCAGTACGTCAGCAATTGCAGCATCTGACAAACTGGGCTACAGTCTACAAATGCTTCGGCCAGCTTGATCTAAGCGTTTATGTAAAAAATAAGTTAAAGTATATTAATTGCAATGCTAGTATTCTTTGATATTTTGTAGCTTAACCCAGGCCATTTAGTTGGTTAGGGGCAGGGTGCTTTGCAAAATCCCAAATGGTTTGATTCCATTCCATTCCATTCCATTTATTGTGCACCTCAAGCAATTGTGCATGTTTATGCAAACCTCTGACTCCAGTACAGGAAGAGGGATGTGTGTACATGTATATCACAAACTGATTTATAATTATATGTTTATTTGTGTGTGTAGGCCATACAAGTGAATGTGCAATATTTGAATCTGAAATACAGTAGGCAAGGGTGCTTTGAATAAACAACCTTGCTGAAATTTTGGCTTCTCTTTAAAGATCCCTTTCCTTTTGACATTACTTTAATCCCTTGACATTACTTTAAAGACCAGCTAACAGGTACAGCAGAAAGTCCACTCCATATACAGACACCTTTAATTTAATTTACGTCTGTTTGCACTGCTGCACTGAAATGGCAAAAAACTTTCTGTGCCTGTCCTTGCTTTTAAGATACGTACTTTATTTTCTTTTCATGAAAGCTGTAGCAGAAATTAGCTGGTACCAACTTTAACATGATTCAGAACCACACACATAGAATGTCCCTTGAAGAGGATATTGATTATTTTTCAGACTGAAAATTTTTTTCACTCCTTACAGATGCTGCAGCCGAATCTTTTTCTGAATTGTTCACAGAAAACTAAAAAAAAGGTGGGATTACTTTAGTGGATAGCATCAAGGTGTTGTTTTTCTATTCATGTCAGGTTTGAAGCAGTTCTTCCAAATAATTTTTAAAGCACACCCAACTGTAGGACTTTTACAATTCTAAACATGATGGATAGTTATGAGAACTATCAGGTTGCATGCCTAGATTTCCAAATTTGTTATTATGGTTGTGTATGTGGAGTCAGTTTTCAAATATCCTGTAGCAACTCTGAAATATCCCAGCTACATGGCAGTCGAAATGATCCAACCCCCCCCCCCTACAAAGAAAGCATATCAGTGAAGTAACAATACGAATGGGACAAGTCATGAACATTCTGTAATTTAAAAACCAGCGTCTTACATTGTTAAGCAATTAATATACTATCTCCTGATTAATAGAATCATGCCATTAAAAAGTGCTCTAACTGATACTTATAGTAAAGAGAATGTATATTTAATAATTCATGTATTAACTAAGCCTAGGATTGTATTTGTACAGAATTGGAAAAGTGAAGTGATTCTACAGAGGAAAATATGATATGAAAATACTAGAATGTGCAGAAATGAATAGATTAACACTTGCAATTAAAGAGAAGGAACAAATTGAATATTATACAATATGGGAACTATTTTACCGATATATATGTATATATATATTGTTTATGTATGTATGTATGTGTATATATATATGTATGTGTGTATGTATGTATGTATGTATATATATATGTGTATATATATATATATGAGAGAGAGAGAGAGAGAGATATGTAGGAATATAAATGCAAAGAACAAGTCTCATATTTCCTATATACAGTATGTTATATCAAAATACATATGTCTTGGAAGTGAGTGTTGCAAACTCTCTGGTAAGAGGATGCAAATAGGGCCAAACTCCTCAGCTCAAGAAAAAGAAAACTATTGTCTGAGGTTTGTGCAGCTGTCATGTTTATAAATCCAAAGCTGGTTGGCATATTGGTAGATTGACTTGACTTCTATGAACCCTTTGGATACATAGGCATTGTAGTTGAATGGCTTTCATGTAGCAGGTTTCCTTAATAAGGCATCAATGAAGATGAAAGGAAATAGTTTAAACCATGACTTCAACTAAGGCCAGGTCATGTTGATCTCATTTATCACTTTTCCTTCTTTATTCCTTTTTTTTTAAAGTGGAGCTATTAAAATAAAGGCAGATGACACTGCTGTCTCTGCTGGAACCCATCTGGTAAAAGTATGAGTCCTTTACTGTTAACAAGTCATTGTTAATATCTCTTTGCCAAAGTAGCAGAACTTGGAGCTAGGGCAAACAAAAAACCTTTTGAAGGTTCTTGGGGGAATTCAGTTATTCTTTAGCTAAATAAATGCACAATTTGTTTCCACTATACAGAGCCTGAAATGAGCTATATCCCCAAAACTATATCCAAACATCTGCAAGATCCTGTATGGGTCAGATATTCTAGTGATGAGATAGTTTGTTCTTTTGAAATTTTCCTACATATGGTTACCAAGGTGTTTGTATTAGGTTTTATTACCATACCACTAAGTTATTTGTGCAGAGTTACGAAGGATCCTCTGTGATTTCAGCATATAATTACTGCTGAGAAAAAAAGATAGTAATACTACTACTTCAGGGTATATTAAACAAGGCAAATGTTCCCTTTCTTTAAATTTAATTATTAGTGCATCTGCAAATAATTCATTATTAGAATGTAGAAAATCTAGACTTTTAGATTAGATTTTCATTACATCCAATTATCCTTCTGTTCTTCTCCCTGAAAACCCTTCTATCACCCCAGAAATGTATTCCAGAATGTGTTCCAAAGTTCAAGAGTAGGGTGGGGGCCAAGGGGAAACGTGCTATGCTGATTGATAACCTTTCATTGGCTGACAGGCAAAATTGGATTTAACTTATTATTTTAATGTAAAGTTAAGATGCAATTTGACCAAGATGTGAATTAAATGTTGGAAAAGAAAAGTTGTCTATGAAAATACAACCATCTTGTTTATCAACAGAACTTATGAATAATAGCAATATTGCCAAATCATGAGAAGCCTGCCAGGGCAAGGAAATACTTTGAATAAAAATTTGGTCTGTAACAATATATTAATAAACATATGGTTATCATTTTCTCTATATTGGAAAGAAGACAAATGCATGTCCAGTTCTTAGATTCATGGAAAACAGCCAACAGTTTATCCAAGGCATGAAGATCATGCTAGCTGCCAAGTTAAAATAAGCAGGCACCCATCTTGAGCAGCAGTGATATAGGAAAAGCTGGAGACAGATGATCACTTTAGTGTAAATGGTAAAGTTATTATTTTGTATTATACAGGAAAAGGCAATAGTAAACTATTCCTATATTTCACAGAGAAAACTACACTGACAGTCAAGATAAATTGACTGATAGTGTCACATCAAATGCTATTGAGGATGAGCTGGGGATTTTTTGGAGTACTAGGTATTAGTGTTCATGATGTGTCTAGTTTAAAAGCTTTAGGACATCTATTTACTTATGTCATGCACAAAAATAAAAGAAAAATTGTATAACACCAAAAGATAGCCAGGGACTGACCATAAACAAGATCCTGAACTGCTCATGTGCACATTCCAAATCAAGCTTAGCCAGAAATACAAAGACAACTAGTTTCTACTTTATGCTCATAAGCAACTACCTGTATTTTCAAACAAAAATAATAAATTGCTTAGAAGTCCTAAACCTCCAAGACAGAGAACAGAAAAACTATGAAATAGAAGAAAGCATTTTTTTTTGGTCTGTATGTGCTAAGGATATATCAGGAACCTGGATGGCAGAACAGACAGTGAAATAGCCAAAATGAGACGAGAAGCCAAAGACAAGAAAGATAAAAATTTCAGGAACAAACTTAAGGCTGTTAGAGAAAAATGCAGTATTAGAACCACAGACATAAAAAAATAAAGTCCTCCAAATATTTTCTGAACATAGATGGTTCCAACCTCAATGTGGAACAAAAGGACACCCGTGGACAGATGGTAATTAATTCAAAAATGATCAATCAAATATAGGAATATACTGAAATTCTGTACAGTAGAGTTGTCAGTATCTTATAACACATTACCTATTACAAGAACCTCCCTTACCAGAAAAAAACTTAGATAATCACTTCAAGCATCAGAGCTGGTTTTTTTCCTGAAGCATTTGGTTCCAATTGAGTAGAGTTCTCTTTTAGTTGTCTATCTTCTTGTTTAATTTGCCATTTAATACACTGGAATAAAGAATAATGTCCAATATTATTTAAACTGAGCAGCTTTGTCAATAATATAATTAATGTCTTATCTACAGAAATATGGCAAATAATAGAGAAGGAATGAATATCCCAGTCAAACTATGCCCACAAATCTGGAGAATTACACAGTGTCTAACATATTGGAAGAGATCAGTCAACAAACCAAAACCAAGCAAAGAGGCTTAACCAAGTATGCAAGCTATTGTACAATATCCCTAATTTTAGTTGCTAAAAACCCAATGAAGATCTGAGCTCTTCTGGAAAGCAGATACCAGATTATACATGCTGGATAATTGAAAAATAAATAGTATTAATAAGAAATAAACATAGACTTCATTTATTTATAGAAAGGCCTTTAAGTATGATGATCATGTCAATATGTGAAATACTGTTAGGAAAATTAGAATTCTCAGCACATGAGATTGTCCTAATGATAAGCCTATATGTAAGACAGGGGGCCACAGTCCATATCAAATATAGTGAAAGAGACTGGGTTCAGGTTAGCAAAAGAGTAAGAAAAATAAAATTATTCAACCCATATGCTCTGTATGTATATATTTATTGAAGGAGGCAGGATTGGAAGAAGACGAGCAAAGTTTCAAGATCTGGGGAGAAAGAAATATTAATAGGCTGCACCTTGTTAATGACACTACTCGGATAGCTGAAAATGCAAATGATCTTTAAATTCTAATATAAAAGTAAGAAAGTGCAGTGAAAAGAAAGAACTAAGATTAAATACAAAGAATACTAAATTAATGGCTATAGCAGTTAGACTTAACATTGACAATGAAAATAGTAAAGTGGTGGATAGCTTCTGATTTCTAGGACTGATTAGAAATCCTAAAAGTCAGAAGCTATCTACCACTTTACTATTTTCATTGTCAATATTAAGTCTAGTTGCTATAGCCATTAGTTTAAGATCAGTAGTATCAATAGTAAATGAAATAGCAGTCAAGCAACAAGCTGTGGGCTGTTTCTTGGAGCACTTAATGGGGTAA
The DNA here is from genome assembly GCA_032468155.1 of Oxyrhabdium leporinum. NCBI lineage: Eukaryota > Metazoa > Chordata > Lepidosauria > Squamata > Cyclocoridae > Oxyrhabdium > Oxyrhabdium leporinum. Next base: position 276,968 of record JANHFL010005478.1, read on the forward strand.
CAATGAACAACTTGGAAAAGATATTCAGTTGCAGTGTAGTGCCTTTACTTACAAAGAACAGAATCATGCAGAACCGTGTAAACAAAAGTTGTTTATATAGGTGTCATACAAGAAAAAAAAATGGGAATGAAATGTTTGTGGAAGTTCAAAAGTTGTAGCAGGTAGCCCAGTGATTCAAAGAGTATGGTAGCATGGACACAGATGGGTCATGCGTTGTTTTTGCTTCTAGTGTTTATTTATGAGTAAGGAGGTATCTGGGACAATATATATATATATATTAAAATGGTGTTAAATATTTTTAAGATTATTTCTCAAAGCAACTATATGTACACTTCCATTATAGTATATTTGCCACTAATTTTAGTTGGGTGCTTATAGTTGTGCCCATACACAAAATCCTTATATAGCTTTCTGTTACCTAAAATGGGGCAGGGGGACCGTAATTTCTTAGACTCTTGGATTGGGAACTTTGAGTCCAGGGGCATTTGCAGAGATAGCAAAAAAAGTCAATAAGATAACCATAACCACTTAATCAAAGAGTCAAACCCCTTTTTAATTGCAACATGGGTTTTTGACTATATTAGTGCAGCTGTCTTGATTTTCTGAATGCTCTGTGTGAATCCTTAAAACACCTAGCATAAGTTTTATTTTCTTTCTTTAAACAAATGACTCTTGTTCCTTCAGCTAGTCTGAAAATGGTTTTTCAAAGTGGTTTGTAATCTAATTTCATACTGTAACAGGGTTGAATTAGGAAAAGATCCAAAACTGGTCTGAAAGGTGCAATTGTTTATATCAAAGTAAAACAACAAATATATTGAAATCATGAATGCCAAATAAGTATATAAGAGAAGCAATTGCAAAATCTATTAGAATGTTAGATCTTATGTTTCAAAAAAAATGTAATATTATATATATATATACTAAGGCATATCTGATCCTTTAGTGGTAAGGGTTTTAATCCACTATGTGGGTTTTAATCCACTATTCATAGATGACTTTAGGGCAGTGCTCATCTCAGTTTCTGGCCACTGTCAGCCTAGAAAGACATTTCTGTCACTGTCAAAAGATGTTTCTGTGGTAATGTGGCCAGCATGACATCATGCCACAGGGCAGAGCATATGGTGAAATACAGACAGCTGTTATTTTCCACCAAAGTGGTACCTCTTTATCTATTCACATTTGCAAGCTTTCAAAATGCTAGGCTGGCAGGAGGTGGAGAGAGTAATATGAGCTCATCCTGTCACGTGCCACTCAGGTCTCAAACTTGGGCTGTTGGCTTTCCAGCTTAACTACTTAAGATATCACATCTCCCCAAATTCTTTAGTGCGACAATCAGAGTTGTCCATACCAGCTATTTGGAAACACAGAAGTTACACATTTGTTAGTGAAAGCATTATTAAAACAAACAGAATATTCAAATAGTTACAGCAGGAATGAGGATAGAACGAAGGGAAAAAAATCCTGTGCATAATGTAGGTTGGTCTACAATCTCCAGTAAATTTAAATCGATGTCTCATATTTATCTTTATATTTTTTATAAATAATTATTTGTTATTAATATTATGAGTAATAAATTCCTTCAGTAAAAATTCTCTAGAAACTTTATTAGTAGGCATTGTAGAAGAATATTAACAGAATTATTTCTATCCTACAACACTTGTAATAATTAACTATAAAATGATATCATTTATTCAGTTTATTTCAGAAGAACACTTAATTTTGCAGCACTGATACATGCAAAAAAAGATAGCACATACTCTATTACATGTCAGATTAACATAAGGCTCATTATAATAAACCAGTTATTAATTTATAAGGTCTATGTCATTCCACATTTCCACTCATGGTTTTCAGAAAATAAAAGAATATATAGTTTCTTCATCACTGTAGTTTATTTTTATCTTCTTCTGGAGAAGGTCCTTCCCTTCCACACCTCCTTTTTCTAATCTAGGCTATAGCCTTGTGATTTCCTAAGATTTCCCATTCAACTATTAACTATTCCAAGTCTTCCATTCTGTTGAGGATAACTTAAAAAAAATAAATAAATTAGTCAATATCAGCTTGGAGCTTTGAATCAAATAAACTTTGCTCAAGTAAAAGTTTGTAAAAACTACCTGTGCAATCAATCATTCTTTGGGCTTGTGTCCATTAATGGACACAATGGCACAGATGGCATGGGATCATCTACTTGTAATGACGAGTCTTTGGAATAAATTTACCGAATAACAAGGGATTTAACTGTTCGAACAAAAAGAATTGCAGTATCTCATTAAGCAGATTCAATCATTTTGCTCAGCTCCATCCAGTCACTCCAACTCTACCCCAGCTAAGGACTACATGGTCATAAAATGGGAATTTATATGAAAGGTATAGGATATGGCTCGTATTAAGTATACTGAATAGGCAGGCAAGGTCAAATTCAACCTTCACTAAGAGTTTCATCTGAGTTTCAGTTCCACATTTACTCAACTCAGACATGGGCTGATATATCTTTTTTGTTTGTCTCTGTGAGAGGAGAGGAGAGATGTTTTGGAAGCAGAATATGATGATATAATTCTCAGCCCATCCCTAGCCTGCTGGGAAGGCGAACTGCATTTGAATTGTCTTACTCTGCATTAAAAGCAGTGTTTTGTCTCTTTCACTGGCACTGAGTATTCTTTATTATACCTTATGCAAATTCCATAATTCCAATTGGCTGGCATTTTTTTATTTATTTTTATTTATTTTTAGATTTATATACCGCCCCATTCCGAAGACTCGGGGCGGTTTACAGCTTATAAGCAATACTCTTA
>JANHFL010005478.1:283781-296281 GCA_032468155.1 Oxyrhabdium leporinum
ACTTCTGGGGGTCACCAGTCGGCATTTTGCCGCCGATGGTACCCCCAGCAGGCCCTCTCTGTGTGACCGCACGGGACATCATGATAACTCTACTTTATACTCATTTGCTCATCCCATTCTAGCTCAATAGTTAAAAGAAAAGGTAGGTCTTCATATCCTTCTGTATGAAATAATTTCATGTGGGAGGCTATTGCATAGAATTGGGGTAGCATGAGAAGGCACACTTCTGAGATCCCACCAGATGGCAGAATTTGAAGAAAAGGACTTGGAAACAATCTGTACCATGAAGGGCTTTAGAGATTAAAATAACCACCTTCCATTGCAATTGGAAAGCAACTGAAAAGCAGTGCAGTTTGCACAACAGAAAGATAACATGGAAAACATGGGGCACCTGAAAGTGCATGTGGTTTCACATTCTGGACCAGTTGTAGTTTCAGGGTGGTCTTCAATTCAGTCTTATTTAAAGAAGATTGCAGTACTCCAGGTGGATTGTGACTTAGATATGAAAGAATATGTGCAAGGCCTCCACCTTGAAATGGCACAACTGATGCACAAAATGAGTTTATGTAAAAGTCTCCCTGGACATAGCTACCACCTGTTCCTCAAGCAGAAGTTTCAAGATTTAGAAAGGCCCACAAATTGTGTTCAGGAAAGTGACACTCCATTGAGTGTAGAACTCAATTGACCCTAGGAGGCCAAAAACTCAGAGCTACACTGTCTTATTAGAATTGAGCCATAGTCAGTTTCTCCTTATCCAGGCCCTTATTTCTCCATGCAGTGGGAAAGTAAATGAACCACATTTTATGCCAGCATGGGATTGAGATTATAAGTGAACAGCTTCAGCATATTGATGAGACTTTACCTCATGCCACCAAATGACCTCACCAGCAGCTTCATATAGAAGTTAAATAGAAAAGGTAAGATATCCAGACTTGGAGCACATATATAAAAGAAGCCTAAGGCTGGACCACTATTTGAGGATGTCTTTAGAATGATACCATGGCCAATAATGTTGAATGCTGCTGTAGACAGTAAAGAAGATTACCTTGATAGGATATGCAGGAACCACTGCTAGGCAAAGGCAGAGGAAGCATTTTTAAAAGTCCAAAATGAGGTAATGCTTGGAAGCAGCTCAGGCAGGAAACTCTTCATTCCCTGAACAATAAGGAGAAGGAGGAACAGCACATATTTGCAAAGATTATTTCATAACTAATTTCAGTAAAAGTAGATTTAGATTTAGAAGTATATTCTTCTAGAGTTGATTTCTAAGTCTGCTCTACCTAGTGGTCTGACAACTTCTGAAAGATCCGGGAAGGTGAGGATGGACACACCACCCTAATTTTAAGCTTTTCAGAGTTCATCCACAGGTGCAAACAATGCTGTCTTGGTACTGTTCAGAGAGGAGGAGGAGAAAGAGATCAAACAATTTCAGCTACCAAGGCTGAAGAGCCTACTTGTTAAGTTTTAAATATTTACTACTGAATCAGGTCAAAAAACTCTAAATCTGACTGTAAATTTTCATCATTCCTGGAAGAGGCCAAACAGTTACAGCATCCAAGGTTTCATCTAATATCAAAGGCCAATATTTAAAGGATTGAGAAGCAAAGTAGTGAAGTCCAGTCTAGAGGGTAAGGAATCATATAAGTAGATAAGAGATTGTTGGTACTAAGGTTGGTGTATCATGAAAGTTCTTCCAGCAAGGAATCTGCCTTTTCAGTAGCTTAAAAAACTTGCCATTTTTCACACAGATATAGCTAAGTCTATGCAGCTTTGATTTTGCTAGGATGACTTCTGAAAGCTTCCCTGTTGAGGGATATTCCTTCACAACATTTTTTTCCTATTGAAGCCAAGAATAAAATTCATACAGATCTTAGTTAAGTCCAAAATACTAGACTAATAGTGGAAATGCAAGAAATTGAACATTTCAAACAAGTCTATACAGCAGAACAAGCATTCTAGCAAGATTGAAATGATGGCCAGTTAGGCCATTTTCCTAATAATAATTGCATAAGTAATTTAGCAGTTAAATCCATGAGGAACAATCATTATGAAAACTAGAAATCTGTTGGGATTATCAATTGCATTGCTACAAATTAAAAAACATATTAGTTGTTAGGGTTGCACATATCTCTTGAAATCTGTGTTTGTCACTCACACCAGCACATACAAAGTACTCTCTTTGAATCTTGAAGTATCAGTATATTTTTGCAGGATGATATTGCTGCTTCATAACTTGCTCTTAGAAGTCCCTCATGCACAGAAACTTTACTCCTTACGTGATGTAGTGCATTTCTTCCAAAGAATTTGCACAGCTCTTTTAATTCTTTAATCCAAAGCATGATGCAAAAGTAGTTCATTTATTCTGTCTTTTGTAGATTTCCTTCAATATGACACAAATGCAAATTTTAGGAAATCCTTTCATTAAGAATGAATTCCCTTCCTGCTTATTAAGACTAACCCACTAGTAAGTATGTTTTGGATGAAAGCCTAAAAAGCAAAATATTTGTTTAGAAGTTTTTAATCCAATTCTAGTATTTTTAAATTGCATGATGACAAAGTGAAATAGTTTCACTTCAGATTAGGCCAGATGCAAATAATTTGCAACTGGTATTCTGGATCATTATTAGAAAACCTCATCTATTTCCTAATAAATTTGAATTGATACAATCAGATTTTGAAAACATGTTGCCATTATCAGTTATTACCTTGAAAGTAATACTTGCCACAAAGTGGAGGATGAGACAGAATTTGCTTTGAGGGCTGGATTAAAGTTTTTACCACCTAAATTTAAGTAAGGTAAGTCCTTCCCCTAGACCGATCAAGAAAAAACAATCTGATAAAAAATGTTACAAGTCCTGCCTCTTCCTGCGCAAGAAGACACAATCTGGGCAAGAATAACGTTATCTCTTGTCTTGAACAGTGTACAACAGTATATAACAGAGATGATTTGTGAAAGATGTGTGCGCCAAAGGTATCATCTTCAAACCTATCAGAAACTATTTCCAAAATCCTAGAGTTTCTTGGGGTTGGATGATTTAAAGAAAAAGTCTACAGCGACTTATGACATTAATTTTTGTCCTATAAAAATCTCCCCTTGCCCTAAACTAGGATCACTTTGAATCTGCTGCCAATTATTTTTGATGGGCAATCATTGACATGGCATACAAACCCTGTGCTACTCCCCTAAAGTCAAAGGAACCTCCATATTGTGATATAAGAAAATGTAAGAAATGAAGGTTTTGTGCAACATTCCTCATCAGAAGTGGATGTTCCTGGCTGTCATAAGCTACACAAAAGTTTTCTGGAGAGCACAATGGTTTCATTGATGTTCAGGTGGTCTTTCCTATATTGTAAAGGGTTCCTTTAAAAACAAATCTTGTTACAATTATAATTTCCTTTTTAAAAGGCAGAAATAATGCCATCGGCTGCTAGTAATTGTAGAAGCGGTGGATTCCAGTAAAATATGATAAATGTGTTTGATAACCAAATGAAGCTTTAGATTCTCAGGTTGTCCATATCTGTTCTTCATTGTAACTATCTCATATATTTTTTACTAAATGGAAATATACAGGGCAGACAAGCAAAGTATATCTGAAGTTGTAGTCTCTTCATCTGGCTTAGACCATCTTGTTCCTTTCCTCAACTATAGATTCCTTCTACTTTCCTGATGATTAAACAAAGTAATCATAACTGAGGAGTGGCACTGAATATTAAGTACAACATAATTTCACAGATGTTTCCAGATAGGTTTTAGGGCAGGGCAGAAAATAAAACTAGCATGGTATTGTCATTCATACTAGGTACAAACTAATTTCTGGTTTAAGAACCTGTACAAGGAACACAAAGAAGTCAATAGACATCAGATTGTTTTCTGTTTCTGCTAATATGAATTCTGCAGTTGTCAGTTTTGATGTGTCTAAATCAATACTTATGAGGTTCATTTTCAGAATTGGCCTTACACCCTTATACAAACAGCTCTAATGTAATTCCACTATGCTATTTTTATTAAATTATTCACTGAAAAGAACACACACCCCTGCCTGAGAGAAAATAGAATGTATCCTTTTCTGCTTTGAACACAGATTCTAATTTATATTCTCTCTTAAGCCTATATAAAATAGCTTGAATTTGTCTCAACAGGCTCTTTCAAGTTTTCATATCAAGGTGAGGAGGAGGCATGATTCTTTTCAAGAGGACATTTTGCATTGCACTATCCATGTACAAAAGTATGTTTTGGCTATCAGAACTGCCAGACAAGACTTTGGAATAGCTCAAATCAAAGCACCATGGCTAGTTCACTTCAGGGCAGGCGGCTTCAGAGAGCAGTTTCAAAGGGATGTTTTGCACAACTTTTGTCAAAGTGAAGCCCCCTTTGAAGTCTACATATCCCTACTCTGCAAGATATTGTTCTTTATAATTTTGAAATGCTACTTCTGAGCATTCATTAAGCATCCCTGTTTTTCTGTCTTTTCTTAATTAATATGTGTCTGTGTGCAGGGGTGGGGGAGAGAAAGAGAATTATAGTACCATTATGTTAAAAATGTAGATCTGCTAATGGAATTTATTTGGTGACATTTGGTCTTATAAAGAAAAAAACAACACTGTGCCTGAAACTGAAAACAAACTTTCAAAAATGAAGAGGAATGCTAATTAAAGACCTGACCTCAGCCACAAAGTTTTAGTGATCATTGCCTTTCATCAAAGAATCCTGGAAGGGCTAACTTTGTAAGGCTAAAATTTCCTTATAATTATTATAAATAACTGGAGTTACAAAGATTATTTGGAGATATATAGTATGGCGTTTACATAGTAAGGCTAAATATGCCCTATTTGTAAGTCATCTTAGCAGTTATGTGGTGTCCTAGCTTGATGTCAAAAAATCCTTCAACATTTCAAAATATTTATAAGTCTAAGCAAAAATACTTAGAAACTACATATATCTATATATGTATTTACATAGTTGTTTCCAAGTCTTTTGCCTTAGGGTGACATCTCTGTCTAAAATGCATATTAATCATTTAGGAGTGGTATACATAATGATATAAATATAAAGAAAAGCTGCTATACTTGTTCCTTAGGTGCAAAGTCATTTAAAGATGATCAAATTGTCTTTATCTTAAATTCTTTAGGCATATTTGGGGTTTGTTTATTAAAAGAGTTTATGTCACTTTTATTTGTTAAAGTACAATCTATTGGTGCTGATTTTTTGAAAGCTGTGATATTGAAAAATGCGTTAAGCCATTTTTTAGCATTTTAAGGGAGATATCCATATTTTAGCAAATAACATGCTAGTTCATAATTTGAGCACTGTTACGTCATGCAGAAACAGTCCATCAAAATGCATGTTCAGATGATTTTATAGACATATCCTCACAGTTTTCTTGGGAACAGTATGGAAACAGTATGGAAATGTTTTATTATTGCTGTCATTTTAAAATAATATCTTCCAAACTGGTTTACAACCAGATGTGCCTTAGTAATCTCCCATCCAAATATTAACCCAATAATAATAATAATCCCAATAATCTTAGCTTTGTCTTTTTTATATATGCTAATTTAACCTATGTAATATTTTTTTTAGTAAGCAGAGAAGGCTCCTAAGAAAACAGAACTTTGCTAAAACTGTCCTAAGCTATATATTATTTCTCTAAGTTCACAACAGATATATGATTCATAATAAAACTGTCATTTCATTAGAGGCCCACATAATCCTTCTGTCTTATTTTATAATTAATTTTCAGTAAAACGTTTGCACATTAAGCCAAGTAATCCACGGGAAATTAGAGCAGCAATTGCTTTTTACATTAGCTATTCAGAACAAGTAGGAAGAGTGGAAGAGCATATCACTTTGTATTAGATAGGTCATATGGGAGACCAACTGTTCTAATATGGAGTCTAATAATAGCAAATCTTTTAGTTACTTCTAGGGTATCATTATTAAAATGTCAACAATTTTAATCATGGTTGTCTTTAGCAAATACCATAAATATTAAATTACGTGATTAATACATCAGACTTTATTACCTTATGTCAGATGGAGTAGGTGTGTAATAAATCAATCCTTAGTGTTGGAAATAGTTGGAAGTAAATGTCATTCCAAACCACTGTAGTTATTCTTTTGAATGTATTTTTTAAAAGCAATATGATCCACAGATTTTCATCATACTGTTGTATTATGTGCTAATAAAAAGGTGTCTTAGCTGAAAATTAGCTATTGTGGTAATAACACAATAAATACTTTAGGGCATATCTGCATGGCACTTGGTATTAATTACTGATTTCAGAAGCAGTCCAACCAATATGTTCACTTGGAACAGAGATATCTATATATAGAAAAGGCAAAAGGTTATAGAATGACACATACACACAGAAACACAAACACACAGGTTTCAACTTTTCCCTAATATAATAATGTTATGTACCAAGGAATGGAATGGGACTGAAGCAGAATATCACATCTTGCCTCCATGTTTAGATCAGTCTACAGCATCGGCTAGGGATGTAGTGATCCAAAAGATGTTGTGCCTTTATTTGTGTGTTCTCCTGTTGACACAATAAGACAATTGTGAATTTAGAATCTAATATTACCTCTTGAATATATTTGGGGTGCTTCTTTTGACTCCTTTGCAAGGGAAATAACTGAAAAAGCAGGCAGGGTAAAGTTTAATGGGAATTCCAGCAGATCAAGAATTGGGGGGGGGGGGTAGATAGTCAACACTTTTAACCACGCTATCCTCCTACAGTTCGTGTTTCAGAGTGTTCAAGTAATATTTCTATTATTTATCTTTTTTTAAAGTAAAGGATAACCATAAATTCAATTAAGCCAGGACAAAAACTGAAACAATAGAAGAGGGAGAAAAAAGACAAAATATAGAGACTCATAAAAATAGTTTAATTATACCAACCAAAACCTCTTGAAAACCAGTTAGAGAAATGGAATTAATTTCCCATTCACAAAGGGAAAAAGGATGTTACCATAGAATAAATAGAGTGGAACATAAAGTCATGAATCAGTTTCTCCACTGGCAATGGGAAATTGCAACCAATGTTCCTACAAAAAGTACCAAGGCTCCTAAGATTATTTTTAATGTATTTCTTATAGAAAGTTCTAGCTATGGAAACACAACATGAAACCTAGGGCTGCATGCATTCTTTGTTTTATGGTCCTGAAGTTCCTAATTGTAAAACATCAGAAACCCAGCTTCCTGACATTTTTAGATAAGAACATAGAAATACTTTAGTTTAAACCTTACAATTGGTTTAATACATATGAAAATGAAAACAAAATCAACTTCAAACCCCTTTAAAAAACAATCCTGTTCAACTTCACATGTCTTATATGGCTTTATATACTTTATAGCCTGCCCTTACAAAAAAGACTGTTGTGCTTTGCATCCAAAGCTGCTCTTGCAAGAAAAGAATCATGATGTTTGCATGTTACCATAGACATGCAAATATTTAACTGTGTCTTCTTTATTTCCTTTATCAGGAACATGCTATAAAAATATGTGGTTGGGAAGAAGCATGATTATTCAAAAAATAGATCAGATGTTTCAATCACAAAATTTGCAGTTTTCTAATCAAAATTCAAGTGGAAATTATAGATTGAACACATTAATAGGCAGGTTCCTGTTTGAAAATACTAATAATAATTAGTATCATTGAGCGATGGCTTTTGTTCTTTTTCCCAAAAGACCAATATTCCTAGGAATGCTTATCCCTACAGTCATCAAAATAGCTGTGCACTTTTTTTAACCAATTTTCATCCAACTCATTGAAAAAATATATCAGATAAGATAATAATAGTTGTAAAACTAATATGGTGTGATTTTTCATTATCAAGTATTTTCTTCCCTTATAAACAGATTCCACAGGGAATAAAGCATTTAAAAATTGCAAGGCAGATTCATGTACAACATTACTTTTTATATCTTTCTAGATATCTCCCCAGTTAAGGAAAGTGTGTTCCAAAAGAGCCTTGGGTATCACTGCACCTGCTGGAGTGATCTATATTTCCTTGTTTAAGAGGCCCCTGGAGAAAACTGAGAAAAACAATACTTCCGTTGTCAAAGAAGCCCCTTTTTCTCCCGAGAGGAAGTAGAAGGTTGACTCAAGGAACTCTCTCATGAATTATCTCCTGGGGAAAAAAATCTGGAAGATACAGAACAAACAAGGCTTTTCATCTTGCAAGTATATATAAAAAGAAGAATGAAGAAGTTGCTTCTTCTTTATTTTTTCCTTTTAGGGAAAAATGAGTCCTAGACTTTCTGACATGGAAAAGATAATATTGCAAAAACTGCCAAAATGTGTGTCTTCTGTTTTTGCAGCTAATGATAGTGTTACTCTACAAAAAAGCAAAAAGTAATTTTAACTGTGTTGGTCTATAAAACAAAAATCTAAAGCGTTAGTTGATGGCACTATCAGAACATTGATTTTCTAGACAGGATTCAGTGCAGAAAGAAGAAAATAAATGGAAGTCTCAAATGAAAAAGGGTAACAGAAATAAAGTGAAAAACAGAAGTTGCATATGGGAATATCACAATCATGGAATAAAAAAGACAAGAAAGAACTATGATAATGAGGTACATGAGCATTTCACCACAAGCCTAACCACTTCCCAATGTTGATTTTTTCTCTCTCTCAATTTTAGGCAATTTTACCCATTTTCTAAAAGACTATGTTGATATGATTTTAAGCAAAGATTGCATTGCACAACATGCTAGGCTTATTATCACTATTATATATATTATTCTGGTTCACTTTATTTACTTGTTTGTGTACTGCACTCTTTAAAGATAGCCCATCTGATTTTGTAACAATTCTATGTAGTATGCAAACCTAAAAAGTAGATTTCTTCGTTATCCAAATCAAGCATGTTGGACAAAGACAACCAAGAACTAATTTAGAGCAACAAATCTCCTCTGTTGCACTTCTGATTATCTCAGCATTGAAATAAAACTGCACTGAATAAAAATGTGGCTGTAATATATAGCTGGATTGTAACACAATATCAGTTCTAGGTTTTTACTAATAAAATAGATTGCAAAATATTTTTCAGGGACGGTTTTATTCATTGTTTCTGTGTTGGAAATCAGATGAAGTCCTGCCATCCAAATCTCACTGATTTCCTGTGTAAGTCTTATAAATATTATTTAGTTCTAAAATGTTAACAAGCACATTTAGACCTAAATTATTTAACCACATACAATAAATCCATACTGTGTTTTTTGCTAGGACTCTCGCAGAATCCTTACCATTTATCATATGTTGTCTGTCTTTTGTTCTACTCAGAAGCACAGCATGAAAAAACTTCATTTCACATTGAAACATCACAATGTGAAATAGTGTGATGAAATGAGTCACAGAAGGAGAGTTTGTGTTATACTCTGGTAAACAGTTGGTCTCCAGAAATAATAGTATTTTATGCTGTGACTACTATATTAGTTGCAAATCCTAATATATGAATAATCCGAAAGCAGGAGTTTCGCTTAGGCTGGACTATATATACATTAAAAAATTACAAGCGGTGTGGCAAATGCTGATGAGGAAGTATAATTCAGGTGGATCTATGAATTCAGGCACTGTTACAGTGGATTTTTGAAAAATTGTATGCAATTTTGCCAATGTTGATTTTAAAAGAAAACTTGAGGTACTCCTAACATCGAGCCACGGTGGCGCGCTGGTTAGAATGCAGTACTGCAGGCTACTTCTGCTGACTGCTGGCTGCCTGCAATTTGGAAGTTCGAATCTTACCAGGCTCAAGGTTGACTCAGCCTTCCATCCTTCCGAGGTTGGTAAAATGAGGAGCCAGATTGCTGGGCAATATGCTGTGTCAGCCTTGGAAACTATATTTGTAGAAGGTCTTTGTGACTGTCACATTTTAGTGCCTGGGAAATTGGGAGGGTGGATATTCACATGTAGCAGGGGAGTATAGACACAACAACATTCTTCCCCAGAGAGTCAAGTACATGTCAACTTGCACCTGGAAGAGGAGTGCCAGAAGGAAGGAATCTGTTTGATCTGGAAGTGGATTGGGCCATCTGATCATTCTGGACGGCTGGGAGGTGGATCTTAGATTTTCTCTTGGGGGAGGGAAATACCAGGGACTTCAAATTCAGGTTTTTCCCAGATGTACCAACATGATTTTCTCTAATAAATTCTTACTTGGATCTAATCATGTCTGAGTGCTGAATGGACGAGCGGAACTTTGATGGAACCCTGACATGCTGACTCTGAAAACTGCTTAGAGAGGGATGTAAAGCACTGTGAAGCAGTATATAAGCATAAGTGCTATTGCTATTTTCACATGCATATAGGCATATGACACAAGTGAATTTTACTATAAATATAATATCTTTAAATAAACTCTATTTCCTAATTTTTAATCACAATCTCCTATGAAAAATAAATAAATAAAACTCAAAATAGCATACATAGGATATAAGTGAATATGTCCAAATATAAATATATTAATTTCAGTTTGGTCAGTAAAGGCTTGGAGAAAGTGGAGAAATTAGGACCCATTTCTAAACTTTAGAATAAATGAAGGCCTGTTTGCCTTACTTGCTTAATAATTTAGAAGGCATTTCAGTAGTATCTATGCCCAAAGTCACATGTTATGGTGGAGTTTCCCCATCCATTGCCCTCTAAACTATTTTTTCTCATGATCAGGAAACCCAACTTACCTTTTCCAAGTCCTTTTGCAACTATATTTCCAACAAAGTATAGAATATGGTATTTAGAAGCTCAAATTTGGCATGATTTAAGTATATGTTCAAAGAGTCTGTCACTAATGATGAATTTCAGATTAATGGTGGGAGATTGAATGACATTGATATGGCTGGGTTTTCTTATTTTTCTTATTTTAAATATATGATTTGGATGTTTTATTACTGTTTGGGACATTTGGTCTTGTATAGTATACTGTACCTCAAACCATTTTTATATAGCTTGGAGGTAATCAGATACCCGTATGGGTACAGAAACCCAAATTATTATTTTTATTTCAAAAGTATATTATCATTTGCTACAATACAATTTATTTATAGAATTTAACAAAAGGCATAAGAAAGAAATAGTGATATGATCAATGCCAAATTTGTGAAATTGCACACATTCAGGGCAAGAGTGAACTTTTTATTTATCACAAGTTCAATGTTCTCAGTTATGGAATAAAAAGTAGAGGTTCTGGTTTCAGCATGGGAAGATTCATTGCCAAACATGACTGCAGACTGGAGTATTGCAAAAAGAAAAGTCCCATTCTTTCGTTAATGTACTTTCCATTGAGGGATGCTGAGAAGGGCCACTTTGTAGGAGTTAAGATCTTGGCAAATACATCCTGGGATGGTCTAAACTATTCATACTATATACCAGTAATCCAAAGTATGTGGAGTTATAGTAGGAAAAAAAACAATGGAAATGTTCCTCCATATTGCATAAAAGGATCTATAATAGAAAACTGCATTTTATACAGTATTGCCCAGCAGTGGGTAACCTGTAGCCTAAGGCCCATGCAGTGCTCAGATTAATTTGATATAGTTCTCAACATTATTTCAAAAGCCCTCTGCAAGAGTTCATTCAGGCCTTTCGTAAGAACTATTTGTCCTTCTCTCCAGGTTGCAGTTTGAGAGGGGGTAAGAGATGAGAGACGAAATAAGAGGAGGATTTCAGAAATGGGGAAAAAAGGAAGCCAATGAGAAGATGCCTATCTGGTTCTTGACCCACCTCCTACCTGGGTCTCTTCAGGGATGCAATCTTTGGCAGAACCCCACCCCCCCATTAATACATTCAAATCCAGAAATTCTTGTCCTTAGAAATTCTTGAAGAGTGGTCCATTTGAAACTACCTCTTTAGTCAGACAGGCATTTGCATAAATGGATTTTGTTGTTTCTTTTTTGTTTATGCCTTTATGTCCGTGTTGATTCTTTGAGCACATTTGAGAGGGATGTGGACTAGGCTTTTTTGGCAAGGTGTTACAGAAGTGGTTTACTGTTGCCTCTTTCTTGGGGCTAAGAGAGACAGACTGGCCCAAGACCAGCCTCATCCATCCGGCTTCATGCCTAAGGGTAAACTAAAATGTGTAGCTTGTTAGATTCTAGCCTTAATCCTACACCAAACTGGCTCTCACATAGATTACATTATATGCCCAGAACTGATTTCTGTATCACATTACCTGCTGAGGAAGCTTGCAGATGCTTTATATAGATACTTAACAAGCATCTAATTCATCAAATTGTTTGTTTATTTATTTATTTATTTATTTATTTATTTATTTATTTATTTATGTTTCATATTTGTAAACCACCCATCTGCCTTAAACTGTGGTCTCTTAACCATGCAACGAAACCTGCATTGTTCTTAATGTTATCCAGTGTACAATGTACAATGGATAACATTAAGAACAGTATAGACTTACTTGCATGTAGTTCTTTGTCCATACAGAATTGAGAATAAATGCAATTTATTTGAAAATAATGAGCAAGAAGGACATTTCTCAAGTT